>WEIS01087225.1:0-46347 GCA_013389965.1 Todus mexicanus | reverse complement strand
CCAGTTTGGAGCCATCACCCCTTCAGTCTGACCAATCCCAACTCTCTCATCCTGTTCATGACTTTTCTTCAGTAGTTTCATTGTGGAAATGGAAGAGGTGCCATAAATGTCACAGGTTCCTATTCCTGTGGCAGTGAGAGGAAGAACTGGACAAGGAGCAAGCCATCAAGCTAAGCAACAGAGGTCTTGAAGCTCCATGGTTCCCCTCACTTCAGGGGGACAAGCTTCCACCTATCTCTTTGGGCTGCTAAGCGCAATGCAATATGGTCCATGTATTTCACCACCACTCTGGAGGATAATTATTTCTGTATAAATTTGGACATATTTTCTTAAGACAATATTGCAAAGCAGTCAGAGATGGAGCAGGAACAGCAAAAAGACTAACTCTCTTTGGAGAAGAAGACTCCCTTCTAGGTAATCCTGGCAAAGTCCAATTCCTGTATGAGCTGCTCTATCCTCACACTAAGGTAAGGGGCAGCACAAAGGAGATGACGCCTTTGGTTTCCTGTCAAAGTTCCTGTTTGGTGGCTGTCTTATTCTTTTGGAAAGCTGCTGCTACCAAAAAGTTACTTGGTACTTTTTAAACAAGTCCTCCTGTGGGGTGTCAACAGATCTGGAAGCAGCATCTGCAGAGAAATCACCAGAAGGGGTTTCACCCTGGAGGTAACGTTTGGGACCATGCAAGAAAAGGCACATCGGTGGCAACCAAAGATGGAGACAGACGGCTGACAGGCTCTGAAAAACTGTTACTGGTATGGCAAGGGAGGTAGGAGAGGAGAAAAACCAAAAGCAAGGCAATCTCTAGAGGCTGTTTTATGTCAGAAATATGTTGAACTGACCTTTGGGTTAGAGAAACTTGAATAAAACATAGAAATATGAACACTAGATGTGCCAGAAGTTTGTACGGAAAAGAAGGTAAAAAAAAAACCACAAAGAAAGAAGGTGAGTCCAAGAAACGTCAACATCTACATTTTTCAGGTTTCATTTCTCTAATCTTAACGCGTTCTGAATATTGCTCCTGGTTCAGATCCTTGGGCTAAGATTCATTAGCACCTATTATAATATTATTTGGCTTACTGTCCATTGAGCACCTAACGAACTCTCAGAGATGTAACCAACAGAAATATTTCAGACAGCAAGAGCTATTGGAAGGGATCCGCCACCACTCTCAGAGCCCCTTTCACAGCCTGCTATTAAGACATCCACATTTTCGTGACCGTGTCCGTTTCTGAAAGCACAAGAACGGTCGAGATAGCCAGAAAATTCTTAAGCGACTGTAAACATGACAAATACTATGCATAAGCAAACAAAGGAAAAGCCGTTCCGCAGCCAAAAAGCATATTTATGAAGAGTTATTTTAGTGCTATTACGTGTATTCATGTAAAGGTCACAGCGTGCACAGAATGTGATGGCACAAATGGGTTTTGTAAATAAAAATTCCACCCGTGTTGCTCAGAACTGGTCGCAATTACAAAACGTGCACATTTGCCTAAAGCTGCTTATGCATAATAAGAGCTGGAGGCAATTGGCCTCAGCAAGTCAATATTTCTTACATTTATCTGCTTTTGTAAGAGCGTAACTTTAAGGCAAGAAAGAGGAGCAAGGGCAACAGAAAACCTGTGCGCTCTCTGTCACGCACGCGTTTTATGACTCCGCATAAAAACTCCTGCTGCAGGGATTTTTCACCATGCTTTTGCTTAACAATGGTATTTGCTTTATTGATCCTTTCTTTTTTTCATTTTAATACTCTTAATACAGCGATGGCTCCAGAAGATGATGTGTGCTGCGAGTATAGATGCTTTTGTCAAGACATCAAAGCAGCGATTCCAACACACATCTATATTAGTCCAATTCTGCTCCCAAAACAAAGAAGCGAGATGTTCACAGGAGCCAAATTTGCCACTGAAGGATGGCTACAATGGAACCAAACTCAGCGGAGCACCAGTCATGCTGGATTTAATATAGACTTTTCATGTTACTTCGGTATAATAGAGGCACTCGTTTTTGTTTAACACTCGGGATGTTACTTCTTGCTGGAAAATCTTGCACATTAACTGCTGTGATTACAGACTTTAAAAACTGCTTGATAATAGGGGATGCAGCAGGCTAAAAACCAAGAGGATAAAAAAATGAATCAATGTTCACAGGATAAAAACACAATAGCTAAGAGTTAAGTAAGCATGAAGCCTAAAAAGTTGAGTTTCTAAGTCACTAGTTTGATCACAAAGTTTTATTTTCATAGAATCATCAAGATTGGAAATGAATCATCAAGTCCAGCAATGTACTAAACATTATCATAACCACTAAACCATGTCCCAAAGCACCACATCTACACGTTTTCTGAACCCCTCCAGGAATGGTGACTCCACCACCTCCCTGGGGAGCCTGTTTCAACACCTCACCACTCTTTCAGTAAAGAGATTTTTCCTAATATCCAACCTAAACCTCCCCTGGTGCAACTTAAGCCAACCACCTTTTGTGCTTCTGGGAGAAGAGATCAACACCCATCTCACTATAATCTCCTTTCAGAGAGTTGTAGAGAGCAATAAGGTCTCCCTTCAGCCTCCTCTTCTCCAGACTAAACAATCCCAGGTCCCTCAGCTGCTCCTCCTAAGCCATTTCCTTCAATTTTGCACAATTTGAGTACTATGCATCTCCCACTAATTTCAGTTGCCACTGACTTGCCTTGACTCTAAATCTAACGACCCTTCCCACAGCTGAACTTAGTGATATTTCACCCCATAAAACTCCTTGATTGGTCAAATATTACCTACTTCTGCCTTCTGAAGGGCAAGTAAAAACTAAATCTCTCTTCACAGCACATTTTTACCACGAGGCCATGACTTGCTTGATCTTGGAATCAGCCCTTTTAAACTGTTGCAACAGGTTTAGAAACACAGATCATGCTAGAGATTAAAACAAAAACATAGTAATATCAAGATAAAATACAGAATGATGGATTTTGGTTTTATCACCAGATTCAACAGAAGATAATTGGTAATTGCCTTTTTTTTTTTTTAACCACTCGGGTTTTCAAATCAGAGGTGGAAGGTGCAGAAAAGCTTAGGATTGATGATTAAGTGTTAAAGCCCTCAACTTTTGGCATCTTTTAAGTACTGGTTGGCAAGGAATGAAATTTAGAGTTCCTGAGCTCTCTTTTGGCTGCAGATGTCACCTCCATGAGAAGGAGCAGGGTTGGGAGCTGCCAGCACCCACCCAGCCCCACCGGCTGAGCAGTCTGCTTGGACTAGGCAGCCGTAGCCACTTTTCCAAGAAGCAATAACCTGCTGCCTAGCAACAATCCAAAAACTCATGATTGTTTGTCTATTCCATTTTTTGCGCAAAACTAAAAGCTCAGATTCCAAATTATTGCACTCGGCAACATCAGAGCTGCAACAGATGGATAAGAAAACGCATTTTCCTTTACTTGCTGCAAGACTTCCTTGCTTTACAGTTTTGCATTCGTAAAATACACACACGTTTTGATGCAAGACCAATCTGAAAAGTATTTCAATATGTAAATAGTTATTTTCACAATAGCTGTCCCCTGGGAGCTCCTTCTAGGAGTAAAGTCATTCACATTACCTATAACTTTTAATCAGGAGGTCACTAAGACTGACCTAGGACCAAACACAAAGGGTCACATTCACTCTCATATGAGTATGTTGGATAGTGTCACACAACTTGCAAGAAAGCTGTCCCCGTGTTTTAGAAGTCATAGAATCATAGAATCTTTGAGGTTGGGAAAGACCCTTGGGATCATTGAATCCAACCACTAACCCTACTCTGCAAAGTTCATCCCTAAACCACATCCACTAACACCACGTCTAAACGCCCTTTAAACGCATCCAGTGATGGTGATTCAAGTCCTATTTTTTTCATAATTATTGTTTACTGCATGTGAAACAATTCTATTAAAAATAATAATAATTCTTAAAAAATAAAGAAAAATCTCGTCACCCTCTTGAACTGCACTCTCTAATTGGATCACCTTGTTCAGCTGATTTCCAGAAGGAATTTGGTTTATGCTCTATCTACCCGTCTGTCCAATCTGGGGCTTTTGAGCTTGTGGGCTGTTTCAATATGACAGAAAGGTCAACAGCTGATACTCTGACAAGTTTTCTGTAGAAATCAACGATCTTTGCAGAAAGGAGAGGCTGCCACAGACAGAAGTTCATCAGGTCTTTCCTGTTTGATGTGGCCACACTTGTGAGCCAGGCAGGATGTCCAAGTGCCACATCACTCCTGGCAGGTGCTCCTCCTTGTCCTGGGAGCAGCGCGGAGGAACAGAGGGCAGATGGAAGACATGATGGACAAGGAGATGAAGGAAGAGGGAGGAGCGCCAGAGCAATATTTAGATTTCAAGATACCACCTCATGGGTTTTGTCATCTCTACTGCTCATGAAATGACCTTTCTTGTTAGCCCGTATTTTCAATTTCATCTTTTTGTTTTCACTCTCTGAAAAATACCGAAATCTCATGCTAAGATTATGGAAATTGAGAGGCTTAATGAAAAGTTAAGTACTGGAGATCAATCGAATGATGCCATAACTGCTCAACTCTAGTATTGCTGTGCCTTAGACGCAATCGTGTACAACATCTGTCCTATTTAAGTCATGTAGCAAGTCATTACATAGTCAGTAGTTGCACTCACGTTCCTAAATGTGCCTACTATGGCAGACAAAGCATTGGATACCCAGAATACCTGGAATAATGCAGTGTGAAGAACCAAAGACCTCAGTATAATGAAATGCTGAAGTAACTCTCTACTGAAGGCAAAATGAAGTTGTTATGGATGATGACTACCACCAGAATGTTCAGTGACAATCTCCAATCCAGAGCCAACACATAAGCCATTAAATAATTTAGTTGTACTTTTTATCCAGCACAACTCCCCCAGCCAAATTCTGACCACTCTCAATTTTGGTATTTCCACTGAGTTCTTTGTGATGAGAACTGATCCCGAAGATTTTTTCAGGCCCACCACTTACAGGAGACAGACTTGGCTAAATGTGCTTTCAAAAACCTCTTTGGTCATTATTGATATTCTCTCTAACATTAACTATCATTAAATCCTCCACCTAGAAGGCGTGGAATGACCTGCAGGACATTACCGAGCATTTTCAAGCTTAAAAAGGAGCACGCTAAGAGCTCACAACCCCGCACTGGCAACACCGACGCTCAGGTGGGACGTGACCAGGGGATGATCTGTCTGAGGCAAAGAGCAATGAACTTTGCATTAGGAGAGGAGGAGATTCATCCTTGTGCAGAGAGCCAGTACATCCTGAGTGCTTTGGCAAGGGAGAAGTTTAGATGGAATTTTCTTTTAGGAAAGTTTCAGTTGGAAATTGAGTTTAGACATAAAACTCTCCAGTCTATCTACAATGCTATGGCCCTCATCAAGCTGTGTTTTGAGGTCTACGCTCTCTATTTTGGGCTGGCTCCCAGCTGAGCCGTCTCATGATGCAACACAACTTTCCCTCCTCAACCTCTTTAACACAAGCAAAAGCATCACAGAATAATTCCTTGGAAACAGCCAGTTTTTTATGGAATAGGCTGTAATTATTAACCCAACTTTACGATGGTCTTGTACAGATACCACGAGTGGATTACTCACTGCCAGTTGCATTAACTGACTTAGTTAACATGTGTATTGGAAAAACACAGTAACTCGTTCTACCTGGCTTCTGATCCTTGTGAAAATGCAGTTCCCACCCTTTTTCACCCCACACCTGTACTGCCAGGGCAGCCTTGGGTAGCTAACACATTACTGTGGGTACATTCGTGTCTGTCACTCTGCTGCTGGTCCCCCACTTTAGGATGGTGTCCTGGCTAAATTCCCAGCCACAAAACCACTGTGAGAAGCCAGTGAAGTACTTCATTTCCACCAACTATGCTGTCCCTCTTTCCAGAAATAACAGTTTCACTTCTTTAAGTTGCATGTACTCCCCCCCTCCCATTTCTCACAGTACAACTACATCTTTTTATTCTGATTTTCTTGGATTGACAGGCTCAGGCAGATGTCTTCATCGGATTACTTGAAGTCGCTTTGGTTAACTTCCCATGTTTTTTAGGATGAGATGGGGTTTGGGGCTGTTCTGCTGTTCAGTTTGTAATGGACTTATTTTTTCAGACCCATACAAAAAGTTACCTTGGTGACTTTGAAGTCCAAAGGCAAAATGAAGAAGAACTTGGCCTTTGCTGGGTCACGTATAAACACATGATGAGAGGGCTCCAACAGCTGCTCCACTATGAGGAGGCAAACAGGGTTATGAGCCAGTAATGCCTTATTATAAACCATGGACATCTCTTCTCCCGTTGGGGCTCAGAGATCCCATAATTCGTTTCCCATAATACATACACGCAATTTGGTTAGTGAGAACGATAAACAGATGTGTATACACAGGTACTGGATCTACAGAATCCTGCGTTATTCAAGAGAGTTGAGACTGAAGGGCTAATTTTTACAACAGAAGCATTTACTGTAAATTAAAATCCTACCAACCGGAGCCAAATTCAGAGGATTAGCAGGAGATTCAGGTGCTGCTTTAATCGCTCAAAAGACTAAGCTCAAATAATAGGAAAGAAAAAGCAAATTCAGGCTGCTCTTTTGTTCGTTGCTTCATATATACTCTGCTAATTGCAATCCTATAGCACATATTGATGTGACACACGGATATGTGTCTGCAGCAGCAGGTACAACAGCACATTTAATCTTACGCTCATGAGGTTAAAGGTTTTGGCCTCCTTAAATAGACAAAAAAAACCCCCAGGCTTTCAGGATAGTGCCTATTTAAAAAGAAAAAAAAAAAGAAATACACTCAATGAAATACACTACTTGGATGCTTAGCAGGATTGAAGTCATCCATGACATAAAAAACCCCTAACAAACCAGAACAAAAATTTTAGCAAGTCATTGATGTTATTTGAAATAGAAGGGCAAAAATATTTCTCATACCCTCAACTGGAAGCATTGTTTTGGAAGATTGGTCTAGTCTATGTCATATTGATTTAGGACTATCTTATTACTCTAAATGTATTACTGCTGCGTTAGTTAGAACAATTTTGGGATTAACACCTTGGCCAGAATGTTAATGCTGAGAGGTATATAAATGCAGACTTACACACTTCGTTCAATGTTTAAGAAAAGTTTATTAATTCACAATAAGGCGGTGGGTTGTTGCCTTTTTAAAAATATATATATATATTTAAATAAAGTATTGAAACTGAGCACCAAATGTTACTCTACCTTGGGTATAAATCAGCATCTCTGGCTGTGGCAGCTCTAGTGACAACATGAGAATTGTTCCTGGATTTTCAGGGTTTGGGGTTTTTGTTGTTGACTTGATTTTTTTGGTGTTTTTCTTCTCCCCAGACAACACTGCCACCTTAGTTCTCTGTTGCTTTTAAAAATCAATAGCTGAATCAATAAGGTGTTATTGACTTCCCCGAATCTCACCAGGGGAACGCTCCATCATCTCCAAAATCCCCTCTTCCAAACCCCCTGCTTTTCTACCAAAGCTTCCAGGTAGCGGTTACTTATTGGCAGATCTAGATTATGATCTGGAGTATACGAAACCCAAATTATTATAACTTCACGCTCGGATTCCTGGAATAAACTCCTCTTTGGGGGAGCCAACTTCAAGGTTAGCTCCATCAGGCTGGATCAAAACTAACAGAGAGAGAAACAGAGAAGAAAGCCTGTACGGTACGAAGTAATGCTGTAATAAAATACAATATTTCCTTCAATGAAGAGCTTCCAATACCTGCGCCTAAAGCAAGTTATGATAAGAGCCGCTGCTTTGGATGAAGAAATAAACAGCTTTATGTTACTGACCTCTATCACATATAGCCATGAAATCAGAGCGCAACTGTGGTTATTGGTTGCTTTTCAGGTATTCATTTCTCATCCCCCATGCTTAAGAGGGCTGACTGAAGGCAGTTTGTACTAGATTAGGCTTCCAACACCTTCATGCCTTATAGACTTCCAAATGTGGGTTGTTTTTTTTTCCCCGTCTCAGAAGGTGAAAGCGTTGAGTCATTTCTTTTAAAGACCTGGTGGAGGTTATTGCTCATAAAGAGAAAAAGCTGTCTCTTCAAGGCAGGGCTAAGCGGAACCCAGTCAGTCGGCTGCAGCCCCAGAGAGCAGCGCCCGAGCATCCCCCGGACTCGGGCTCCCGGTTCCCCTGCTTCACTTCTCTCACCCTTCCCTGGTTGAAATCAGCCAGGCACTAGCAGCTTATCCGAGATCATACCGTGGATTAACAAGGGCTCATCGGATGGAACCGCGTGCCAGAAATAATTATGGCTTAAAATGCAAGAGCCTGGCAGGAAGGGATTATCATTTGTGAAGCCAGTCTGTTTAATGGAGAAATATCCCGTGTATTACAGTAGAGGATAATTTGGCAGTTACAGTTTCAGTGGCTCAGAGACATAAAATAGAGTCTCATCAATGTGTAAGATTAGAAGTAATTAGCCCCTATATGGTAAAGTCATCAGTTAGAAACGAGACTCCATCTGGGGACTTTCTGTAATGATGCCTCAGGGACAAGTAAGATGGGACCTTTGACTTAACATGATTTGGAAGGGACTGAGACCTAATTAAATCTGAAAAGATGCAGTAACTGCAGTAAAAGGGATTTTTAAATATGGAACATATTCCCTTTCTCTAAACAAACTAGGTATATTACACTCTGGAACAGTAAGAGAATTAATCAAAAGACAGCGAGCAAACAGCTGCTGTGCGGCTGCCAAATTGAAGATGATACAGGATTATACAGAATGGAAGAAAATTTAATAAGAATTCAGGAATATTTAATGGCTCTTTTCTTAGGGATAAGGTTTGATTTAACTGTAGTGAAAACCAAGCACACAAACCCCATTGTAAATCCAAGAGAGTATGTTTTTCTAAACGTTTCTCCAAATACATGTTATGATAAACAGAAATTGTCTTAAACAAATAAAAGCTAATTCTCTTGCAAAAATAATACTCAATTTGCTTTTTCACTCATTACAAAAAAAAAAAAACCCAACCCTGGTTTGCAGCTTTTCATAGAGGGATACACAGAGAAATTATATTTTTGCTCCTGAGTTCCTATAGCACTTCCCATCTCCTGTTTTCTTACCAAGTCTTGGCACTTTGTACTGGAGAAACAAAAAATTTTATGTTAGCTTCTCAGCAATGATCGCCTCATTTACATGATCTATCTTCTCTCAAAGAAGAAAAAAAAAAGCACTATATGATATTAACATTTTTCTACCATAACTCAATACTCTGCATTTTGTCAATGCAGAGCTGGATCATTAAAGCCTGAAAGCTAAATGGAAAAGTATTTTAAGGCCGTGAACTACGAATGGAGCAACAGAAATACATTGATGTCAAAGAGAAAAGAGTACTGAGATGACACACATAAGTTTGCACGCTTCATCGTACTGCTTAAAATAAGACAAATTAAAATGACATCACATATAAGCAAGTCAATGCTGAAAGAAGTTGCCATCTAGCCAAAAATTTCAGTATTACTTTTTTTCCTACATTTGTAAAGAAAGTCTTAGAAGCAATTCAATCCTTGTACATACGATGGTGACGGAGCTGTATTTTTTATATATTTATTTTATAAAAGAATCACCTTCAACCATTCCTGAGCCAATTCAGTGTTTTAATCTACCATAAAAAGTCTGTGAAATTATACACTATTTTGGGATTACCTGTCAAACTGCAAACTCAATAGTCCTTATTTCAGCCAGACTCGGTGAAAGGATATCAAACCAAGCCTCCAGCTATAAATACATTATCCTATACAACAAATACACAATCAACTGCACAACTAAAACCACGTTATTAGCGTGGTGACCAAGACCATTCACTTAAAAAAGGCCCTATACAAATCAGCCACCAAGAATAAAGAATTATAGAATACCAGATTGGAAGGGACCTTAAGGATCATCTGGTCCAACCTTTCAAGGTAAAGAAATACAGTTTAAATGAGCTGGCCCAGCACCCTGTCAAGCTGAGCCTTCAAACTGCCCAATGTGGGAGACTCCACCCCTTCCCTTGGGAGATTTTTCCAATGTCTCATTGTTCTCATGGGGAAAAATTTCCTTCTGGAGTCCAGTTGGAACCTCCCCAGGAGTAACTTGTACCCATCACCCCGTCTGAAGTCACCATGCATCTCGCTAGGGACATGTAGAGCTATTGTAACTCAAGTGCTACCACGGTTGGTGAAAATGAACCAGCCATCATAGGCATTTCAAAACGGATTTGTATTTTCCTTTAACTACAGCACACGTGTATGAAATGGTTTCTGCTCCGCACAGCAGGTCTACACTGTTTGGCCCAATCCATGTGTCATTTCTGTAGATAACACAATGCAGATCCACCAGCAGCTCTATCAGAGAAGTTCAGTGGGCTCTTTACAAGAAAAGAAAAGGTAACCACGTTGGTTTTTAGCAGAAGAGCACAAGGAGCTTGATGGCTAGTCAATCACCACGAGAAAAATCAACAACAATCTAAGTGCTCAAGCATTTCAAGCCTTCAAGTGACCTTTCAAAAGGATTTCAGTTTGAAAACACAATATGAGGAAAAGCTATGGATTTGGGAATCCCTCTTACATCCAAAGCCTTTGCTAAATGTCTCTAGAAATGTAAAATCAACAGCAGCGGGGATCAAAGCAAGGAAAAAATGAATTGAGGAAAAGGTGGGCTGGCGTCCAGCTGGTGATCTGGGACAAGCAACATACTTAACTATTTGTCTTTGATTATGTGTGTTGGAACTACTGCTCAGCTTCCAGAAGGAGAGCAATCTCTCCTCAGTCAGCTAGATAAACTGGGAAAGACCAAGGTGGACAGAGGGCGAAAGAAAGAGAAACCCGCAGAGAAAAAACTTGTCCAACCTTAATACAGCAGCCCCTGCACAGGAAAATGCAACAGAGAGAAGGAAAGAGGAGAGATTTACTGGGAAAACCCTGGGGACCAAAGAGGAGGCTTGCAAAGAAAGCTTGGCTCCATCTGCACCAAAACAGCACAGCACAGTTGATGCTTTTAAAGCAGAGCGAGTTTTCTTGGTTGTTTTTATTTTCCTAACTGAAAGCTGAAGAAAAGTTGGTTATAAAAGCCTCTGTATCTTTTGGATGGAGTGGAGATGGAGAGTCTCAGGTTAAATAAATAAATAAAATTTTCAGAGAACAGTCAAGACAAGGAAGAATGCGTTTGTACATGGAGCATAAAAATAGCAACTGAAGCAATACCAACGGCACGAGTTAGAATAATAGTACATAGCGTGGAAGTGCTGAGTAATCCAGAGTGCCTGCTTATGTTTGAAAAAGGGATATCAATATCACAGGCATCTCAGAAACATGATGGGATTAAGATAAATCAGTGGACGCTATGAAAAACAACCTGGTATAAATTATACAGAAACGACAGAAGCCCAGGCTGACAATGGAGCAGAGCCAAGAACCGAGGCAAATATACAGTAAACTGGGTAAATAAACAAAATACATACAGCAGTACCTCAAAATCTCCTTAAACTCAATTTCCATCCTAAACCAGCAGCAGTATAGTAAGAATCGATACACTAATCCCAGAAAGTGGACCATCACGGTGAAATACTGGCACTAAATAAGCTGGGACTTGTCAGTAAAAGCCCCCAAAGCAGCAGCATGGTAGAGACCTACAAAAATCACAGGTAGCTTTGATAAGATCCAGAGGAAGAGGTATATGGAGGTGTAAAACTGCTGGGTAGATACACGCACCATAGAAGATTACTTTTTTCTGCACAATGCATAATTAAATTGGGAACCTAAATGACCAGAATCAGGATAAAGAGGTAACTGGGTCCTTGCTCTGACCCAGTGTTGCTTTTATGTTCCTGTCTCACGGCCTCCGTCAACAACACTCTGCACATCCTTTAGCAATATTTAGGAAAATAAGATCTTAAGAAATAATGCAAAGGTGGGTTTGGGGTGTTTTGTGGATGTTGTTTTGGGAGTTTGGGGTTGGATTTTGTTTGTTAGGGGGTTTTGGCTTGGTTTTTTTTGACAGATCAGATTTTTTTTGCTGATATTCAAGATCATAATGACAGTAACTCCTAGCCACAGCTAAAGGTATACTGGAAATATTCATGAATGCGAGCAACTGCAGCGTTTTATTGGGAGATGACACATCTGGGAGATGAACCCACCTTTCATATAAAGACAATCCATGAGAAACTTCTACCCTTTCCAAAGAGCAAATTGTTCAAATAATTCAAATTGTTTTAGCAAGTATACATTGCAAAAACCACAACAAAAGGAGTTTGGAGCTGCCATTCTTCTTGATGTATATTTACAGAGAAATTCAATAAATTAAGGAAACAGAAAGAAGTTCAGAGGTTCCACTTCAAGCTTGTTTGTGCCAAAACAACACGCATGGGGCTGAAGACAACATCTCTGTTCTAAAATAAAAGCTAAGCTGTTTATTGAAAAACAAAGCAGCACATTCAAGGCTTTTGCCCATCCCGTATTATGAGAGGATACTCTGGAGAACAAGGTCATAAGTCTCTCAGCCCGGATTGCTGTTGGGAAGCAATGACAGATTTATTGTAAAGAGGTCACCGTGCCCCAATACACAGAAATTGTTCCTCTACCTGTAACCCTATTACAGTTGTAGGCTAAACATTTTCTTACCCAACCCTTTGGCTTGAGAAAATATGTATTTACTTTTACAAAGCTGCAAATGTGCATCAACATTCAGCTAATTGGAGGCTTGCTGTCATTAATTTAGATAATATACATTCATCTTACAAAAATAGCTTCTAGCAGCTTCTTTAATTTAACCTTTCTTTTAGCCTTCTTTTTTTTTCCCCCCCACTGTCACACAGCTAGCAATTTAGTGCTCATAAATGAGCTCCTGTGCCCCAGTCATGCCACAACCACCAAAATTCATACACCAGATTAAACGCTACAGCGTCCACTCGGATGAATTAGTGGAACTTGCTCCCTTTAGCTGCTCTGAGTTAATCTTTGATGTTTAGCTGAGTGCACAGCATTGGAAAGCGTAGACTAGGGGCACATCATATTTTTGTTGTTTACATGGTTGTAAAGGAAACAGAACCACAGCAGCCACTGCACTAAAGCTGACTTTTAAAGATTTCTGCTGTTTGTCTCCTGCCATCTCACTACTTCAAGCAATATATAAGGAGGAACGTCTAATGACAAAGTGTTTCTGTATAAAATTTGTAATTATTATAAAATCATAGAATGGTTTGGGTTGGAAGGGACCTTAAAGATTGCCCAGTTCCAACCCCCCTGCCACGGGCAGCGACACTTCCCACTAGAGCAGGTTGCTCAAAGCCCCATCCAGCCTGGCCTTGAGCACTTCCAGGGATGGAGCACCCACAGCTTCTCTTGGCAACCTGTTCCTGTGTCTCACCACCCTCAGAGAGAAGAATTTACATTATTATATTAAAATGATTATACTATATGATGAGACTTTCCTCCCTGGTGTCACACCATGCCGGAATGAGGTAGAGCTGAGGATCATTTTCCTCCAAAGCTTTGAAGGTGGCAAATAATCCCAAAGTAAAAAAATTAACTCCCATCACTGCAAATCACATAGCATGTTTAGTTTGACGTGAAATTATTATTCACCATTCAAATTAAGGATGGCAAGGGAAATTCATTCCGAGCTTCTCCCATTTCCCTCATACACACAATTTGGCTAATGAACCAAGAAACCAATTAGCGAAACATCTCAATTTATAGCAGGTTGAGGTAATCTTTAGCCAGGGCACAGTTAAAACTCCTGCACTGTGAAAAGAAGACTTTTCATCTTCAGAAACAGCACTGTGGAGCTAATGAGCCCTCTTAATACAAAGCATCAGCAATGACACTGCCCAAAGACAGAGACTTCACCTCTACCCAGCAGGACCTACCGCGAAGCCACAGAATCTGGGTGAAATCTCTACTTATATACAGCATTTTGGCATTTTGTGGCTCTTGGTGTATTTTGGCACATGGTTGTACAGTCCTTGGTGATGCATGGTAGAGGTTGGATGTCTATGCAGAGCTGTGGTTTTTGTAGAAGCTTCGTTTTCACGTAGTTATTGTCCTCCAGTACATACAGTCCCTCAGCTTTGCATCCAAGGCATTATACTGAAGACTTGCTCCCAATTTGCAACCCTACTCGCTGGGTACAGCTGCTCTGGCTGATCTGAGCCTGTGCTTTCTGCATGGTCGAGGAGAGGGACCACCACAGAGGCCACTTCCCAGCCTCAGCACTGAGCCAGGGGTGTTCTCTGAGATGCCCTGGTCCCAAGAACCAGTGCAAAAAAACTCTTACACTTTGGAGACAAGCACATTAAGAGGGGAGGTGGAGGGGACAGTGCTCAAACGAGCTGATGGGCTAATGGGGAGGGCTTACCTCAACTCTTGCCTTCTTCCCAAGTGCTGGGATCCACAGCTCAAACCCACTCTTTCCTGTCAGGTGTCTCAGCTAGTTTCTCTAGTTATAAGTAAATGGGCCATTAAAGGGCTAAAGAAACAGCGGCTGGACACCAGACAGGAGATTTAGAAAATTCAGAAGCATATTTTCCCAATTACTACCCATTAGCCAGGCTGGAGGGTGGACCAGGTTAAACAACAGAGCGTTCATGGGATAAAAGAAAGCACAGAAAAAATAGATGATGTAATTCACTGCTAAAAGGAATTCTCTGCTCTAGGGACTGGATCATGCATTTTGCACAACAAAAAGTACTTAGATGAAGTACATTATAAAGTACGAACCAAGAACTGCAGCCCAGACATTTCTTTCTGCTGCTGTAAAATCAACAGAGGCAGCACAAAGCTCTGCAACACAGAATATACCCTTGTTTGCTAAACCACACTTCTTCCATGAGGTTTTCATCCTACTACCTGTTTACTGTTTCTCACCATCATGTTATCGCCCTTGGTTAAACTGATTAAAGATGTATGTTCTGTACCAGAGTCATGCGTGCACAAGTGCAAGATGCACATCCATTGCTTCTTCCTCTATTAAACCATATGAAATGCTTACACACCTACTCAGGACCCCAAAATATTTCCCATCTCCAATTCTTCCTACCACAGCTCACAGACCTTAATCCTCAGTAGCACCCTTGATAACCAGAAGTCAAATCCAATCTCACCTCTTCACGCATCAGCCCAAACGTCTTGTGGTTAATTGGGGTGTATCAAAGCGGGAGCTCACCTGAGAGGGAAGAGGGGTAGAGCCGTAGGAGCGCAGCAAGGACCTCTACAAGAGATACGGATATTTTATTGAGGTACTGCCTGTATGGAGGCATTTATCTCATGGAGCTTGGTCAAGTACGTCTACGAAGGCATGTGGGAGAAGCCCATCCAATATTCTAGTAGCGCTATGGTATGCACTTCACAGCTTTGGAATCCCAGGTTTGGAAGCCTTTCGTTTCAGAATGATCACTTCCAGAGATGATCCTCTGCTGATACCCTTCCTTACAATCAGCCTGTGCAACCCTAGCTGAGAAGCAAGAGAAGGAAAGCACTTAAACTGAAAGCAGAGCCTGCCTGACACACACACATTTAATGAGGCCCAGAACTGGAAACAGTTCAGAAGTTGGATATAGATTCAGATCGCTACAAACACAAAGTGCAAAAAATAATATGAACTACTCAAACATTATTGAGCTGCAATCAACTAATCACTGAGGAAAAAGATCAAGAGTCACAAACAGCTTAATGTAGACAGCTTTTCAACGTGCAAGAAGAGGCAAAAAGGAAAATAAGTATTAGGCTGCATAAGGAATAGAATGTTTTATGGAAAATAAGGTAGCACTGAGCATAATCTAGCGGATGCTAAAGTACTGTGTCTACTACTGATATTCATCCATAAAATTTTAAGGGGACCTATGCTGTTATTTTTAGCCTTTATGTATCAGGTGCCCTTAGAGCGAGAATTTGAGAATGGGCAATAAACATGGGAGGCTTTATTTTTTTAAAATTCAGTGCATCAATAACCACAACTTGGCTGCAAAAATACTGAATTCAGATTCAACCAGGAGTTCCTCTGAGGCTTGGGCTCGATTCGATGCTAGGTGGTAGAAATCAGGCACTTCCTTCTTCCTTAGACTACTAAAGGCATAGGAGAATGAACTTGACTTTATTTACAGCAATGGTAATATTATGTGAAGTATGAGACTTGGTAATTGAGTCAGGAGGAGAAGTGGAAGTCTCCTGTGACAGCCTGTAATTGTCAGAATTCCAGTGAAATTCAGCAGACATGAATTCAAGTAATAGTTTGAATGCCTGAATAGTACCTGTATCAAACCTGGCCTCTGGACCTCTAGAGATTTTGCTTCTCGGTGCATTTTGGTCCTTCCATTTTAATACAGCAAATATTAACTAGAAAACTGTATGGGTAATTCTCCGCCCTATGCTAAAAATAGTTCATATATAAGCACATAAAAAAATCCCACCCCTTGGTAACTGCGAGATTCCTGCCTGAAAGGGTGATGGGAAAGACGGGGCTCCAGGAATGGCAAAGCCAAGCAAGGGTTCTGCGGGTGTGAAATTGTTGGCAATTACATCTGATCACTGGCTGCACATGTTTTTGTTGAACACTTTCAGATTTACTGCAGAAATTAGCCTGAAGTATTACCGAGTTCCGGGAGCCCCGATTAAAATATGCTGTGTTGAAGATACATGGACTGCAGAGAGACTCTCAAGTCCAAGGAGAGCTCTGCACGAGGGGGAAGTGCCAGACACCAGAACAACAACAAATCAAAAAAACAATCGTCTCGAGAAATATTATTGCTGGGTTCTGAAAACAAGCTAAAAGGCAGTCGCTACCTGAGGAGCACGAAGGGGACAAGAAACGACATTAAAAGTAATAAAGCAGGATTCGCATGTGAGTAAGAGGCAGAGCAGCTCGCTGAAGAGTCAAACAGTAAATGAGCATAGATGATTAAGATGAAGTCGTTGCACAGTAGCCTGCTGTGATCATCTATGGGTTGGAAAGGCAGTCCTAGCACATGAGAAAATTCCCCTTGCTCACTTCTTCCTCAGCTGCATCTCACAGACCTGGACCAGGAGGTCTTTTACCAGCCTGTAAAATGCATAGATTTCCTTGCAGCTCACTGAGATTTTTCCCCAGGGTTCTCCTCCCTGGCTCTTTCTGACCTTTTTCCTCCCCGAGCTGGACAAGTTCCTGGAAGGAGCCACCAAAACAGCTCTTCAACTCTGCACAAGCCCATCAACCTTGCATGCTTCCCACAAGCATTCCCTGTGCAGTCCCATTTGTTCAGGGAGAGGTTTACAGGTAACAAAACAATCTCAAGAGTCTCAGAGTTGTCCCAACCAGGAGCAACAGGAGCTGAGGTCCTGCTCCTTTGTGGCCCTTGCACACTATGCCAGCCTGAAGGGGTGGAAGCAGCAGAGGCTATGCAAAAGTTGAGCAAGAAAAGCCTCCAAACCTCCCTGGTACCCTGGTTTTATGGAAGAGGGCTCAGAGACCCAGTTACAAGCCATTTTCTCTTTCCATCTGAAAGTGAAAAGGGACCTGCAGTGGCGTTTGGCTCGTGCTCTCACATCCTCCTCCCACGTATGATAACCCAGTCAGCCCACGCTTCCCACCGGAGAGAGGCACATGAAAGCCATTGCTAACAGCTCAGCTGCTGGCGGAAGGCTCCGTGAGCTGCTGAGGGACATCTGGGCTTTGGGCAGCATAGAAATTGCCATCAACCGCACAAAGATGAGTCAAGAGATTAATGCAGACTGCCGGCCAACGAACTTGGTCTCCTGCCTCCACGGAGGATGCCAAAAGAAGATCAAACCTTATTTAACGCTCTCATGTTGCCTCTGTGCATCTGGGTATCAAGGAGACACTAGAAGCGCGGTTGTATTAGGGATGACTCCTTGGGCCATGACTGAAGTTTGCTCTTCAGGCAAAGCTTCGGTCCTTTGGGTGAGGAACAGGAGGTCTTTTCCCCAACATAAAAGTCCTTATCCTCTGAAGCACAGAAGCATCTTTCTGCTATCTTACTCATAACCTTTAGATTAATTTGCTGTTCTGAAATGTTCGTAGGTGATACCATGGCGGTTACCTTTTAAACAGATTCATTTTACACCCAAATTGCTGGTTTCTGTTCAGAAATCTCAGCTATAAGCTTCCACAAGGTTTTTTTGCGGGGAGGGGGGGTCTTGCAGGTACTAAATTTATGTTTCTTAGCCTGTACTATCTGCATTTTTCAGTCATCCTGCTACGAGGCATTTCTCCAAGAAGACGATTTTCCCTCCTGCTCACCATATCTTTGGCAGAAAATGCATTTTAGGGAGCTAATTAAATAGGGCTGTATTGTACATCAAAAAATCAGTAATAATAAGGCACTAACATTATGTCTGCTGTGAGAATGAGCTGCAATATCCATCGTATCTGTAATATATCATTATGATAACAACTTGAAGCAGCGGAGCTTTTGATTCTCTGCTTGGCAGTGACTAGCAAACATCAGGGTCTGGCAAGTCATTTTTGGGGAAAGAACTGGGATACTTTAATGATGATCCTCCCCCATGCACCTTCCCAAAGATGATGCAAAGCCTTAAGCACCTACGGAGGGCCCCAGGGAGCCACAGCCCAGACGGCTGTTCTGCTCCTACATCCAGGTTTTATCAGATTTTCTCCTTTTTTGCAGTTTCCTTAATAGCTGGAATCAGAATGATTAAAATTAAGCCCCTTCTGGAGCAGTCAGTGGAAGGTATATTGATAATTTGCCATCCCTACCCATGTCAGTGGAGCAGAAGAGGGGAATTTTATCTAAGCAAAGCAGCTAAAAGTCAACGGAGAGTGGAAATCTGTGAGATGCTCAAAATTCAGTAAGTGTATCCAGTGTTTCTTTTAAAGTGCAGGTAAATAAAGATTTTTTGTGTGTGTGAACAAAAGTTTGCATTGTTCCAAAAAACATAATCTTTTGGATCATGCCAAATCTAGTATTTTGTTCATCAAGTTATGATCTTCACCAGATGCATAATAACAATAGCTCTTGATCACCCACTCATCTTCTACTACCAGCATCCAGAAGGCACCAAAAACAGCCACAAAAAGAACTAAGAAATATTAAGTACCTATAAATTGAATCATAGAATCATGAATTATCTATAAGCGGAGATGGGTTCCTAGAAATTGTCAGCACCCATGGCCGGGTTCACTTGGGCACTGGAAGATGCAAGCACAAAGTTCACACTCATCTCCACTAGTATTTTTAGTCAAAGCTTAAAGAACAGTAAAACAAACTGAGCTGCAAGAGAAAATACATATTAGCATTTAGATTAACAGTTATTATCTCCATTTGCCATCAGCAGACAACAGCGAAATGCATGCTGATGGCTTAAGATTTTTTTCCAAAAAGGTTAAGGGCTCCCTGAACTCAACGAGCTGGGAAACACTGGCCTGTCAGATAAATGGAACTGGCCCTGACATGTGCTGCATATCCTCAATACATCTGGACTCCAGTCGGAATTAAAATTCATATTGCAGTAGCAATTAAAAGACAGAACTAGGTCATGAGCTGTTGTTCAAGGCAATATGCAGGCAAAGAAAAAAAAAAGAAAGGAAAAAAAAAAAAAACCTGAAGCAAGCAGCATTTGTCCTAAAAATTTCAGCGTTGAGAAACTCAGAAATAGGAGATAGCAAAACAAGGAGGAAAACACAATAGGAGAGTAAGAGTTTGGGGGACTTCGCTATGTTCTCACCTTTGCCCCAAGGAAAGGCTGTGTCTGCCAGGCAGTTCTACGTCTGCATTATTGAAGGAGAAGCCAGGGACTGGCTGAACTGGAGCTGGTCAGCATCTGCCGAGCGCTCCCTGGTGTGCTTGGCCCGGCTGCCATGGGCTGGTGCTGCACGTGGGATGTGTTCCCTTACACCTACGCACTGCATCGCTTGCAAGTGCCTGCAAGATTTTTATGTAAGAAACCATAGCAACCCTCCTAAATCTATGTCCAGTCTGGCATGCAGCTTTTTCTTTTCTCCTGTTAAGTTCTGTATCTCCATCCAAACATTTTACACTGTATAGAAAGGACTGTATAAGAGCTATATCCACAATGCACTCCGAGGTATATCATACTCGGTGTGACAATGCACGTTGTATTATCCACATGCAATTCCAGCTGTAGAAAGTGAGAATGAAAGCGCACACTGCTTCAATTCCTTCTTTTAAAAATGCACGGAGGAATTTTGTGCTGTTATCTGCAGGTTAGCACAGAGCCTCGCTGCAGACTGCTCTTCTGGCTTTCATCACAGAATCACAGAATCGTTCTGGTTGGAAAAGACCTTCAAGATCATCAAGCCCAACTGTTCCCCCAGCCCTGCCAGGGCACCACTGCCCCGTGTCCCTCAGCACCACATCTCCACGGCTTGGAAACCCCTCCAAGGATCAGGGGGATTCCACCCCTGCTCTGGGCAGCCTGGACCAGGCCTGGGCAACCCTTTCAGACCTCCCAGCTCAACCCTCCCAACTTTAATTTGCATGGATGCAGCTCTAAGTGATCAATAGAAGTATAAAAATAAACACAATCAATGAAATTCAAGCAGATAGATTTGAAACACAATCCCAGAGGTGCTCCACACCACCCACGAGGACTGCAGCTATAGCGTAGACCTTCTGCTCAGTTTTCTGCTGTTAAAACCACTTCTTCCTCCCTTCTCCCCCCCCCTCTGTTTATCCTGGGCTATCCTACATATACAAGGGAAATTGTATCTATATTCTCGTGACTCAACTCTTCATCTTCCAAAAGATGGCCAAAATAACCGGCAATAGCTGATTTCGTCAGGCTTTATTGTATGTTTGTTCTGCATCATTACACCCTCTGTCCTTTATGAAGCCTGCACTGATGGTCTTTAATCATCAGGAAAGGTTTATAAAAAAGCAGTAAAGACATTTTTCGTTGTTTGTGATAGATATCTATGCAGGACTCTAATTATTAATGGTAATACACCACCACCAAGTCAGGATACAACACTCCATGAGGTTTGCAGGGAGCAGAAGAAAGATCATGCATGTTCAAAATAGTGTCATCACCATATGCTCCACAGTGGTTTATGTGGAATTTTCCTAGCTGCTGCTGGTGGGCTGTCAGGTGTGTGACTGACACGCTACACCATCACGCAACCGTGATTAATGCATGTCGCACATCACCGATGGATATTTGAGACAGGTTTGAGCCTGGGTTTGACACAGAGGTTTGAGTGTCACTGTCCTCTGTTCACATCTCCCTCTCTGCAGAGCTACAGAGAGAGACTTCACACAAAACAAGAACATTGCTCTATGAAATAAGACTCTTGAAACATGCCCCGGGTAGGTATCAGTTTGGGGTTGGGCTGGACTACAAGCAGGGGAAGGGCTGCTGCTCCTTCAGCCTGGCTGCTCTCAGACACAGTATGGAATTTACAGCAAAGGAACACATGGGGAACAACCAAAAACCTTTAAGAATTTCAGTTTTATCTGTGCTGTAGTCATATTTAGTATATATAGTTATACCAGCTCACCTTTTCCACCGGGAAGTCGCTAGGAAGCTCCTAATCAGCATCTAATTAAGGTAGTTATGTTGGTTTAGTCTTTTGCTAAGGTTAAAGACCAGCTGAGTCATCCATGATGTCTTGTGGTTCCCTTCTGCTGGAGGCTGTTCCCTAGCCACACACGTGGCACTGCCGCTGTCCTCGAGGTGCTACACACAACAGATGTGGCAAGTCTCATCACCACGACAATCTGGACCTTGGGACATGTCTCCTGCTCCAGGCTCTGTTCCGTAGCCAGTTACTGCATTGTACTACCTTAGCTGAAGTTTGCTACATGGCTCTGACCTGGAAGACCAGTAAAGTAAGTGGTTGATGTTCAGCCAGTGCTCGGCTTTCCCAGGGCCACACTCCCAGACCTTGCTCAATCTGCACACTGGCTTTTCCAGTCTTTCTGCTTTCTCTGCCACTGCCTCCCAAACAGCCACAGAACAACAGCTAGAAAATTCCCTCTACCTGTACTTTAGAAGGTGCCTTTTATTTTGTGTACTACTTGGGCTTAGAACTGGAGGTTGGTATTTTCAAACGTCTTAGCCCAGCATAACCACCATTTCTACAAGCTTTGGAATGAAGCCTTAAGTAGGAAAGCTCAGCACGCTTCTTGTTGATGCAGAAAAGTCCATCAACTGCAGCGATGCCCAGAGCCAGGCAGAACAGCCACAATTCACTGCCTTTGTGTCACCAACCCCAAAGATCAGCAAAATACACCTTGCATAAAAAAGGGAACATTGCCAGACCATGGAGAACCTGCTCTTGCCATCACTTGCAGCAAGCACACCTACAGCTTTGCTCTCACAGAGCTTCTAACCTGGGGAAATCGCAAAGACCAAGCATCCCGCTGCCTGCCCTCTGCCTCATGTGGGACGCAAGGAGACATGGACATCCTCAAATGATGGGAAATATGAGAATGACATGCCCACCATCACAAAAGACATTTAGTTCAGATGCACAGAGAAAACAAAAGCAAAGCAGCCTGCTCTAAATCACTGCACAAATGATTTTTTTGATACAAAATAAGCTCAACTAATCTAGAGCACTTTTTCCGGCCAAGTTTTAAAGATGCTACAATAAATTTGCATGAACAGCCACCTCTAAAATGCACAAAAGGTAGTAAAAATTTAAATGGGCACCTGATCTCTGCCCATTACCAGGAGGAATAAACAAAACTAGCCACATGTGGTGTTTGTTTATTTGGTTTTTATAATTCAGCAACAGAGAACAGACGTAGAAAAAAATACCCTCAAAACTGAGGTTATAAAGTTCAAGTTAACGTGTAGCCAACGCTTGTGGGGTTCTCCAAGGATCAGGAATGGAACCTGTGGGCAGGCAGCAGGGAACAGGGACTTCCCTGGAGACACTTAATGCTCTTGCTGGGATCCTGTGTGAAGCAAGCAAGAAGAAATGCTGCTGCCACAGGCCACTCCAGTGTCTCCCCCTGTCAGAAGCTGCCAATCTGCTCTTGCAGCCTCCTGGCACTGAGCATTTTATTGCCCCTGGCACTTTATTGTCCATAGAAGCCACGTAGCCTCAGCACTAACCTGCTTCTATATATCTCTGTGTAACTACAGACCAACAATATAGCACAGTGGCATAATGCCGTTAATATCTGCCAACACAAAACACAAAAATCTTTGCCATGTAAGGAAACTGGTTAAAGAACAAGCAGTTTGTCCTCAACATCTCAATGCAACGCACAAAAAGCCAACAGGTACTTAATATTAACTTGCCTTAAGTGTCAGTTTTGGGGACCCTCTGGAACTGTGATCCATTGCATTTTTTTCTTCATCTCTCTTTTGGCTCCTCCAGGGTGCACACGAGAATATTTCCACAGAGGAAGCATCTTAACCCAGCAGTGACTGCAATGGTTAGAAGGTAACGTTCACCTCCACTGAAGGAGGCACCCAGCCCAAACACAGGGTGATGGCTTACAGAGCACCAGGAGCACATTCATGACTATTTATACTTCTCAACCCCATTGCACCAGAAGCTTTTAAGTAATTAGTTTTCCCTCATTAACAGAGGCACAGCCTAGGGAAAGGCACGCAGGTGCCCCAAGCCCCATCCTGGATTACAGGGCAGCACGAGGTGGTCTCAGAGCAGAAAGCTCCAAAGCGCTAAGCTGGGCTGGTCAGGAAGGTAACACAAACATAACATTTCTCCAAAATACCCAAGGTAAAGCTGCAGGTGTTTTTTTGGCAGGACTGGAGACTGTAGCAGCAATAAAAACACGCACAGGACGATACTGCAACCCCCATGTATTTAAATCGGAAAGACGAGCAATATTGATCTACATCAGACCCAAAGGTCCTTTATGAGACAACAGGTGTCAGTGGTTTTTTTGCCAGTCACATCCTATCCTAAAAGGAGCAAAGTTTACACACCTCATGTACCCAAAAGTAATCTACAAACACGGCGCAGAGGGTGAGCAGCACTATTTCACTGCAAGCACGTCTCTAATGAAACATGTGGGGTTCGTACCTTCTCCCTGACTCAACCAATCCATTATTCCGTTTCTCTCTTTTATACCTCCAGAAGCAAACTAGACGTTTGGCAAAAACCTAATTTAATACTATCGCTAACGCATTCAAATGCATCGCTAAAAACTGTGCCGCTGAAATTGCATTACAGAGAGAAAACAGGTAAGACAGACACTTATCTCCTCAAAAAATATGGGCCTTCTGCTCCAGCACCTACTGATGTGAGTCTATTGAAGCCAACAGGATTACTTACCTGAATAAGGATTACTCCCCTGATTAAAGAGTGCAGGATTACATCCATTGTTTGCATATCTCCTGTTATTTACCTGTCCCTTCTTTCACCTCGTGTGCTTTTTTCATAAAACATAGGGCATTTAGTCACTGTTAGCACCAGATAACATTGTGCTGTGCTTCTATCCTTTCGAAATTTGGCTGTCTTTCGGATGTCAAATAAAATGCTTTTATGATCAAACCCAGGGAAATAAAACACAAGCGGCAGAATCTGGACTATGTAATTAAAACCCCAAACAAATTAAAGGAGGGAGAGCTTGTTATCCCCAATCAAAACACGATTCGTTTCATATTCACACTCCTACCCCTGGCCTCTGCTCTTGGGAGCTGATTATTTATATCAATTTTTTAACAGTGCCAAGTACTGAGTTACCTGGGAGTTCTCAGGCAATGCTGATAGTATCGCTACTGGAAAATAACAAAAATCAGACAAACAATTGCAACACCTATTACAGGGCGATGCGCTGATAATGAATAACAAAGTAAAACATTTGGAATGCTTTTCACCTTCGAAGCAGTAAATCTAACCTTAGTTCATGGCTGCCATATGTGTTTACAATACAAAATATATCTATCTCTTTCCTATCCTTAGAAAAATTGGGTAAGTTACCAATGCTTTTCAACTACTTTATGATTCAAGAGGAAAGTCAATGCACAGTAAGAATGTTTAACACGGAAGAGTTAAAGCAAGTCTCAGTTCCTGCTCCTAACCCAATCGGAAATGTATTTAGCTATGTAAAGAGCAACACCACCACTCATGCTTACAACACGGAACAGACATTTTCGTATCGAAAACAACACATGATTTTTCAGAGTCTAAAGTTTGAAACTGAATTACTTCAGTCTGTTTTGCTTGCAAGAAATCAGACTTGGCTGATAAATATGTGCTGGTGTAGGGATTCGGTAATTTAAATAATATAGGTTAATTTAAGGAGGCTTGATTGTAACTTCAGGTTCAGATACTGTTCACGTATTTTCTGGAGTTAAAAAGAAAGGTGTTACACGCCCTTTTAGGTTTCTTCTAATCATTTTAAAAGCAAAACCAATGCAGACTATTTGTAGACAGGCTGGTAAACCCCTGCACGTTAGAGTTACTGTAAACTGAAAACAGGTAACGGCAGTTTCAGAAAGCATCAAAACTTAGGCAAACTTACCGAAGCAACTTGTTTTCTTCCGAGGAGAGTCATTCACGGTCAAGTACATCTGAGTTACAAAAGACCGTGTTTCCCGGGTCCATCTTGCATAAGGTTTAACCTGTAAATCCAGGCGGCTGTGTCGGGCGTAGCGGAGGCGCGGAGGTCTCCCTTCTCCAGAAGGCATTTCGATGCTGGCCAAGGAGGCGCGATGGCCCGAGCGCGGCCGGGCCAGCCACCACTTGTTGCAATGGTAACAGGGAAAGCCAGGAGCTGCCAGCTCAGGCTGCGAGGGCATGAATAATGCATGGCTTCCACCTCCCCGCATTAGCATGCTGCTCAGGCAGCTCCAATGAAGCGATTCATTTGGTCCTTTGTCTTCAGGAAAAGCTCGCTGGATTAATGAGGGGGGATCCGCGATGATAAAACCCGGGCTTGCCGATTTCTTCAATCCCATTCGTTGGAGTTTACGTCCCCAGACGCAAGTTTTACAACCTGAAAATAAATCCCGTTGCGCATCCTCAACCTGAGGCAGGTGTGGGTTGTTTGGCTCCAGCAACAACATCTAGCTACAGCACATGAATGTTTCATTTTCTTGACTTAAAATATTGAAGCTGGGCTTTTTGTTTCTCAGGGTTTCGTGAGCAAAGTTAAGAGAAACTCTCCAGGTAACGCTGCTCGCACGTGGCTTTGTGCGTATTTCTGTAATGACCCCTTGGACTGCTAAATAGATAACACCTGCCTTTCAAACTGGTCATGTGCTAAGCCCAAGCTATGGGAAAAAACACACCTGCAATGGAAATCAGCAAATTTATAATTTACTTAAAAAAAAAAAAAAAAGTCATATATTGCAGCATTACTTCTAAAAGAAGCTTTTGAAGGTGATATTTTTCCAGGTGATGTTTTTGAAGGTGATCTTTGTTCAATGTGATTTTTTTTTTTTCAGTGTGATCTTTTTGAAGGTGATCTTTCTTTCAGCGTGATATTTTAATTCTTATTTAAAGCTTTTTAAACAGTTAGCAGCAGCAGCACTACTATTTTCCTGACTGTTTACCATCTAGAAATCTACAGTAACTGAAAATTAGAACAATAAACTAATCCTGATTCTGATTAATTGATCAAGAAACTAATAACTGAACAGAGCAAAGGAATTTTTAATGAGTTTTCTATGTAGTTATATAATACATTATTGCAGTGCATAGACACAATTCTTTTCCTGTTTTATCTGATTCTACTAAGAGCACTGGAATATTCTATAAGTTTTGGTATCCATAATCTAAATAGGACACTGGCAAATACGAGAGAGTAGAAAATCACTGCAGAAATTATTTGAACTCATTAAGGAGAAAGGTCTTTAAGAGACGTGATTCAAGCTGGTTTGCTGTCAGAAGGGATTTTGAGAGTTAACTTGACAAAGGACTTCACAAGGAGAAAATACCTCAGCTAGAAGTACTTCTGAGATACATATTTCTAACGGAGAAGGTGATTGCCTATGACAAAAATCTACTGAGTAAACTATTGAGTTCTACATTTCCTACCTATCTTTCTAGAAGATATGCTTTTGCCAAAGAAGTAACAACAAGTTACTGGACTCAAAGCAGGTTTAAAGACTTAAAACGTAGAGAATGTAAGAACAAATTCCTCAAAATCCTTTTCGCATTGTACGGTGTTCCTGCAGTTGATTGAAGTCTACAGCAGAAAGCTTCCTATAAGCTTTGCATACTGATTTTTAACCTTCAAATCAAAACATTTTGCAATGATTTTGAGATTTCACCCAGAGAACCATTACACCGTAACGCAAATTAGGCTGATGAACATTTCATGGCACACTTAATGTTTGCTGCTGAGCCTTTCTGGATCAACCCAGGTGAATGCACTTTTCCTCCCACCTTTTTCTCATTTTCCCATTTAAGACAAGAAAAACAACTTGGACCACAAGGACATGAAATAATTTAGTTTTACCTGAGAAGGTACAAGTAAAGCTTATTTCTGCCTCTAATACCCTCATTCCAGACTGTTTCAGACCGAGAAAACCACAACTTTATTCAGTGTTTGATGCAGATAGGACTGAATGACTTTTAAGACTTTGATCACCAGCTTGAAGCTGCAGCGGGGACAGAAGAGTTTGTGAGAATCATCTGCCCAAATTTGGCAGAAACTGGAATTTGCTTTTTCTTCCAGATTGCAGGTGGAGCAGGGTTTCAAGGTGGTGATTACAGAGATCACTGCTAAGGTTCCCCCCACTCCTACAATGGACTTCTAACAACAGCCAAAAAATATGTTTTCAGTTGAAATAACACCGTTTCCTCAGCTGCGCTAAATGTTGAAAACGTCCTTTAGGATATGTGCAACTTTAAAGGAAAGGTTAGGCAGAAGGGAGAAGATAACCAAGTAGATACTGGCCAGCTCAGTCCTGGAAAACATTTCCCCGTAGGATGTAGCGAGGCCGAATTTGCTCTTCGTTCTGTATATATAATGATATCTCCGGCTGCAGCTGTGGAAGGGGATTATGCAGGTCGATATCAGCAGAACAGCTTCAGCACCGAGGTTGGCATGTCCTGCAACTTCTCTAGAGGTCTCCAGCTACGTGGTGAGCAGGAATGAGAGGAAGGGGTACAGAGAAGGAAAAGCAAATAGCTGTCTATTGATGCTCTGCGAGTTTTGCCTGAAAAACTGATTGACACAGTTGTAGCTCAGACTACCTATTCAGGCAATGTCACATATGCAAGTCAGTGACAAATTATGGTTGACTGTGCTTGAAAGCTACAGAAATGTTGAGTAGCATGAGCAGGAAGATGAGGTTCCTATCCATTGCCATCAAAATATCATCTTTTAGTGCTGTTGACAGTTTAATAGCTACTTCTGTATGTTGGAGAGCATTGTGAAGTACCGCCACTATATTATTAACCTAGGCTGGAACTTTCCTGCAAATGCAGAGTGAAAAAAACCCCACACAAATAGAGCTTCCGAAATAGTTTAAGATTAAAGGTGTGCTGTTCAAACATGAATAGAACCTCCCTAATTGCATTTCAGAAGGATCCACTAACACTTTAACCCCCAAATGCGTTAGCATTTATGTTTTTCAGATCAAATTGATTCCCTTCCACTGTAAACATCCTGATGACGGCATCTGGTTCAAATCAAGCATTTTTAAGCCCATTCACTTCCTTTAGGCAGCTAAGGTGGGACGTGGAGATGGGGGAGCTATGTAGTCTGCCCCTGACCGGCGAGATGCAGCATGTAGCATTCCAGCAGTGACTATCAGAGCTACGTCCCTTCAGCAAATCTCCATGGCTGATAAAAAAATGCCTTTGTGCAAAGCTGCACCCAAGTATGTAATTACCTCCAATCATTCCTAGAATATACGAAGTCGCATCACACCTTTGAAATGGTTCGCATGGCCCCAATCTGTCACGGTTCAAAGAAGTTCCGTAGAATATCGCACAGATTAAGCATATTGTGTAGCTGGGGAGGGTGAGGGTGATGGTGTGACTATGGGAAAGATTTGGGATTCAGGAGATCGGAGTGTGACTGTCTATTGATACGTTTAAATTAGCTATCACTGTAGTATCTGGTTTCTGTCAAGGTATCGCAGAAAATCACTGAGATGCATCTAGGAGGTTAGTGAATCAATTCTCTGCTCTGCCCGTGGGCTGACCCTTCCCAGTCGGCTATCTTTTGGAGTGTCACCTCAGTCATTCAGCTTCTTTTGTTGTTTTTGTTCCACTGGCAGGCCACATGTTCCCTGTCTGTCTACGGGTGGCACCCATCCAAGGTGGTCAAGCTGGCTGAGGGATGAGACACCAAATGGTGGCTTTTCTGGCACGTCATACCAGGAGGGGCAATGCTCCAGGACAACCAAGGACAACACCATTAACCAGCCCTGGAGAGCCGTGGTAATGGGGTGGTAGAGTTGCCAAAGTCGGGGTTATGCATTCTGCTGTGACATTATTCTCCATCTGTTTTTTTGAAGTACCAGAAAAACAAAGCATTACAAAAACGTCAAGCTGTGAAAAGAAAAGTCAGAAGCCAGAAAATTCAAAGTTAATGCTGATTCTTTAACTCAACTCATTAACTCCGAGACATGCCTGAAGTCTGGGCAGCAGCCTCAGCTGAACTCTTGCTGGTTTGTGTAACCGGCTGAGGATTCGCACATCCGAGGGAGCATGGATTCCTAGAGGAATATAGGAAGGGAACAGGGACTGGATGTCAATGGGATGGGGAAAAAGAGGGGCAATGAAGAGACTGATTTCCAGAGAAACTAAATAGGGGAAGGGAGGTGAGAGAAGAGATAAGCTCATCCTGGAGACTGGCAGCAAAAGCAAGATTAAGGACACTGATGAATGAGAAACCCAAGAGAGAAGACATGAGTTAGAAGGCGACCAGGGAAAGAAAGAAAGAAAAGTTCAGACAGGGAAGATAGGGAATAATTGCAGGAAAAAAAACCAACAACTAGCGAGAGAGAGTGATTTGGATAGGGATCTGGTATCGATCTGGCACAAAGATGGGGACTGGAGTGAAAATGGAAGGAGGACAATGATCTCTCAGAGGGGAAGAAATGTAATTAGGACTGTGAGAGACTGAAGAAGAAAAATCAAGAGGAAAAAACCCCTCACATTTGGTGGCAGTGGACAGATGTCAGGGCACATTAGATTTGTTCCTCTTTCGTAACAGGGGTAGAATAGGATTCAAGTCTCCACTCCTCTCTCTGCCCAGGACAATTTGCATATTGATCCTGCCAGCCAAATCCTACCCTTAACTTCTGCTTATTATTTCAAAAATTCAAATCACACAAGAAACAGAGACTAAAACAATCATTATGAATGCAAACAGAACACCCCAAAGAAAGGAAATTCTAAGGCCAGCTAGGGAGGGAAGGCTTTTACAAACCCGGTGATACATATACAAATATATATATTGCTCTTCTGTTCAAGATCTTAGAGCATTTTGGTTCTCGGAAAAGACACACAGCTGGATACTTACATTTAATTAAAAAGTTTTTAAGATAATGAGTACAGCAGCTTCAGCATAACTCACAATTAAAAGCAATCAACCCCAAAATTCAAGACTGCTCTTATTCAAATATCTAGCGTCAGTAGTAGCCTCTGTAGTTCTCAGTGAAATGGGACTCATAAAACTCCATTCCAGAGGTTACAGTTGTAATAAGTGCAGATTTATGGGCAATAAGGAAGTATCTATGTGTACCTTCCCGCGCCTCTCATTTATTAGGCTTAAAGCTGAGACATCCCCCAAAATGTCTTCAATTAGTTTAAGCACTTAATTTAACCAAACAAGCAGTTTAAACAAATGCAAACTACTATTCTCCAGCCACCACGTACATGAAACAACTATTATTTTCTTGCAAGATTAATAAAGTCAGAGATGATTTTATAACAACCTAATAAAAGCATAACGTAAACCTCAGAGTAAGAGGGTGGGTTTGCATCAGCACGGAGTCAAGGGAGAGAAAATATTATCTGTTAATAAATACCATAGTACTGGTTTTGTATAACTCCTTTGTAACGTGAACGGGGACACTTTAGAAAGCGGGTTGCTTTGCTATAAAGATACGCAGTAGAAGCATTTGTGTAATTTTTCCCTTGAATAAACAAGACCCTATTTTCTGTTCCAACCACGTAATCCACGCATTAAGGAAGAACAGACCAATGATGAGAGAATAAATGAAGTTAGAAAGTTAGGGGCAAAGTACCAAGAAGTGTACAGAGGGGATAGTTTGCTGGCTCACATTTCAGATGCACTACGTAAAGTGGTTAAATATTTCTACAAAGTGTAATTAATGGTATTTTTTCCCCCCTCCATAGTAGGACATGGCATTACAGAATACCGAGCACATTCAACTACGCTAAAATCGGTGGGAAGTGAAGAGACTCAGCATTTTTCTCAGTACAGGTCAGAGCCCTTTTGGCTGCACTCCATTATTGGATCTCTTGCAAGCCCCCTTCATCAAAAGCAGATTCAGTCAGTGGTTCTCAAGAGACAAACGTGAGCTCAGAATTCCCAATAGTGGACCTAACTGGGGGGGTGTCTAAATTCCTACAGCCTTTCGTAGCCATCTGAAGAGATGATGAAGTTTCTTTAACTTAGCAACAGAAAATCCAAAAGTTGGACGGATGGTAAAAGAAGAAGGGAGCAGCAGTGCAATTTTGCAAAATCACCAAAAAAGCAGATAGCAACCATCTCTCTGATAAGCATTCATACAGCAACAGGGAGCTGAACTGTGCATTCTTTGTCCCCTGCAATTCTCTAGCAATTGCTGCCGCAATGGTTTCTTCCCATCATTATTCATCAAGTTACTTCTCTAAACTTCACTTAGATATCATTCTGTGAATACCATTATTTTAAGAATACAGACAGTAGCTGGTAACTTCAAACACCTTTCATACGGACTTTAAAATTCTAAACATTTACAAAGTATTTTACTGCAGTTAAGTGTTACTTTCCCAAAGGTCTGTTACAATGCAGATGAAATCTTGGCTCTTCCAGGGGCAACAGCAGATCTGCCCATGTAGAGATGACCAGACTATATCACAAACCTTACTTAACCCATCTTTTTAGTGCCATCCACTCATTAATTAGATATGAAGGAAATCTCTCTGTTACAGACCCCCACAATGCCCATCCCTATGGGCCCTCATTCTTTAATACTTATTAAATAAACCGTTAATTACCATCCCCTCATCTAAAGAACAAGATTTCAGAGTTGGAAAAGGATGAGAGGCAAGAGAAGTTGCAGTTGTCTTCAGCTGTAAAAGTAGGACCTTGAGATCAGCAGCATGGGGAAGACACATGCCCGATGCATCATCTGAGGTCCACCACCCGAGACCCTGAAGGTCAAGGAAGACCCACTGCAAGTGTTGGGAGTAGGACAAGGAATATGGGAGAGAGTCTTATATGAAATTTACTGTGAAATGGGCTGAAGGACACCACCATATTCACAGACATGAGAGAAACAAGAAGCTTTCTTGATAAGTGCCCTCAAAAATTGGAGTGAAACATCCCTTCCTTTTTTGCTATTAAAAAGTAACGCCACTCGAGTTCTTCATTATACTTCGTTACTGCAGCAGAGCCCATTATGAAGAAGCGTCTGCATTGCACAGGCTGGACCGTAGCAATCAGCTGCACAGAGCAATTCTTCTGTACAACAGATACAGCCCATCACTTAATGATTCGCTTCATGGGCAATTGGTCCAAAGAGGAAACGTTTGCTTTTTTGACTCATTTTAGTTTCTCGCAATAAATAGAATAATAAACTGACATGCCAAGCATCTAAATTGAGAAAGTGCCTTTCACAGCCTCTATTTCAACAAATATTTATCTCTCAAACATGTTTAAAGTTTAAACATAAGCTATTTAATTGCTAATGAACCGTTTGATATTAATTGGGTCTGAGTAGTAAAATAGAAATATACTGAGGAACTGGCTGGGCTGTTCACGTGTCTCCATTAGCAGTGTTGCTGGACTTGGCTTTTATCCTCTCCATTGTAGCACCCACCGTTTTAAAGAATCCTAAGCACTTAAATGAGAAGAAAAAGAGGAAGTTATAATCTCTTATGTAGAAGAAACAATTTAGTATTGCCTTCGCTTCCCAGAAGCAGTATTATCCAAGTTTATGAAGAGGCAAGTCCTACTATTAGTTAAAAAAAAAAATCTGACTCCACTGGAGTTGAGTCAAAATCTGTGCATTTTTCTGCCCAGTGTTGCTAAGGTCTCTCTTAGACAACTGATGTAAGAGTTTTGCTTTTCAACTGCACATTGCAAAGTGCTCATATTGGTCTTTATTAACCTCTGTCTTGGGCTATTAGAAATATCTCTCTGACCCTGACAAATCCCAAACCACCTCACTTCAAGCCATCCTTCTTCGCAGATAATTTTTCTGGCTCATTGCTCCAGCCAAATGACTCCTCTGCTCTCAACCCTCCGCTGGCTGCTCTCCCCTCTTGCTTCAAACACAAACTATTACAGAGATGTTGATCCCTGACTCCGCTCTGATACCAACACAAGCTTGGCTGCTGCTGTGTCACACCTCTTGGTTCTGAATTGCATTTCATGCTGGTCTTAATGAACTGAAAGAATTCCCCTCTCCAAAGCTAAAAGGAGACCTGATTTTCCTCTTTCAAACCCTCCCTTAAAGGTCACCTCTGGTGCGACTCCTGAAGAGAAAAAACACCAAACGCCTTGAGATAACGGTCAAGGAACTAAAGTCCCAGGACAGTGCTTGCGGTCCTCGTAACAACCTTGTATTTGTCTCAGTTTTTCTGAGAGCCACCCATATTTTCCCAGCTTTTAGTTCGGCAGTAAATTCTCTGGCACCGTTTCCAGGTTTCTGTCTATGTTAAGTGCCGATCCCAATGAGCTGAGACGCCTGGCCAGCGCTGCGGTACAGATGGGACCGTGAGGCTCAGTTTGGCAGCCACACCAAAATAAATAGATCATTTCAGACCAGATCAACTTAATGCTTTCCCTTTCATATTCTCATGGGTTCACGCAGAGCTCACAAGAGAGGTCAGCAGAGAAACAGTGCTACACGTGAATCAGGAGCAAGCCTTCACAACACCAAAACATTTCTCATTTGATGGACAGCAAATTGTCTTGTCCACATCATTCGCAGGATCCCAGGATAAACCTGGTGGGGACTTTGGGAGGGCTCAGGTCCAGTCGCTGCTCCAGGTAGGACCGGCTCCGGGGTCAGACCTGCTTTACCTGAGCAGGGCTTGGAACCTCTGAGGATGGACATTACCCAGCCTCCTTGGGGAGCCCATCCCTCTTGCTCCTCTGGCCTCCATCATGGTAAGTCCACAGATCTAGCTGGTTAGCTTAGAAAGATGCAGATTCACAGCCCAAGAGGCTGCAGTGATTTCTAACAGAAACCTACTTGGTAAAAAGAAGATAGAAAAAAAATCCCTTCTGCTCACTAGAGCTTTGCAATTGCTTAGGTAATGGAATAGCATTAGATCAGGATTTGAGTGTTGCCTGTGCTGTTTAGGTCTCTCATTATAGTGTAAAACCAGAAATGATTATTATTTTTCAAACAAGATTATAAAAATGTACATGCCACAATGAAGCATCAGAGCAATCCCAGGACAAGATTCTGCACTCATCTTCTGATCACTATTTCCTGCTTCTATACCTTTCCTTTGGGTCTGTTTTGGTCCAAAGCTCTTCAAAGCCATCCTGGGTGAAATCTTGGTCTGACAGGAGGAGATGGAAAATCTCCCATCGGCTGCTACGAGGTACAAATCCCGCATCATCTTTGCTTTGCCATGTAAATTGCTACAACTCCCCAAGGCGTAGAGGTTTTTACTTTGTTGTCTGTAGCAACTGGGTCTCCTATAAAAGAAATTACAGGCACCGTAACCTGCTTGACCTGAAAAAAAATGAGCAACAAGAAGTAATTCCATCATGTGGCGTAAGGGGTTTCACATTTTCCCTTTGGCCATAAGTGCCTCCTCCCGATTCAGGTCGATTAATTCCCAGATACAAACTTACGAAGGGCTTTCTTCACTTCTGGGTGTCTTGTTGCCTGATTTTCTAAGAAAATCATGACCTTCATAAATAATTCAATGGGAAAGAGCGAACCAGGAGACGGCAAAAGTTTAGCCGGCTGCAACTGTTGCTAGGAAAGGTGTCGTTTCTGAGGAGGTCATATTCATGACAGGTCTCTAGTCAATTAAAATTTAAACAGGTCAATGAGGTCGACGGCTACGATTATGCACCAGAATTCGGGAAAACACAACAGTGATTAAGGGTAAGGCAAATGCTATTCCCATCTCTAAGTTGTAGGTTGACTGCGTTTTCTTTTTTTTCGTGATAAAAATAAAGCACAGGAAAATATCCTCCACAGAAAATGAAGGGAGAGGGATCTGTTGGCTTAAGAAACTATGTTTGTGATGCTATCTTAAAATTTTGCTGCACCTAAAGAGAAGTAATAAATTAAATGGCAGGCAAGGAAGGAATTCATATTTCTCAGAACTTGGCCCACAGGTTTTGTCCACTCAAACCAGTAAGAAAAGACACTTTTGTTCTAGAGATCTGCTGGCTCATCCTCATCGGTACGTGTGTTTTTTACATACATTTTCCATGGGACTGAGTTTATACCAGATTGGACCTCTCAAGAGTGAAATGTATATTAGAGGGCTAAAGTGTGATACACGTATATATACAATTTAACATACAAGTTCTGAAAACTTCGGATTAATTAGATGCTTTAATTTAATTACGCATCAACAAAACATCTTCCAGCCTTGGAAAAAGACAGCTGCAAACTTCTGCCTGCAGGATGCGAGCCTGTTGTGGATACATGCAGAGAGTTGGAAAGCTAAAGGGTGGTCAGCATCTTCCACTGACTCATGAAGGAAAATGCATTAACGTAAAACAAACTAACAAAAAAGATAAATAAAAACGTCCTTATCCCTCTTATCAGCTTCATATCGATTCCTTATAGAAACTCTACACATTTTACCAATGCTCTTGTAAAAGCTATTTGATTAAGTGGTCCTCACTGTCCCAGTTGCTACTGGTATTGAGCAGGTCCTTCCACAAACTTCTAGATGGTTTTACTCAGCAGTGGCGCTTTTAAGCTCATTTAAGCGGTCTGTCAAAATGGAGTGAAATCGATTAGTTCACTGGAGAGCTTCGCCTTCTCCAAACAAGTACAAAGCGATGCGAACTCGTGGTAATCAGACCCACGTTTTTCCCAGGCAAAGTGATCTAAATTATTTTAATAATGCTGAAAGGTGCTTTTTCTACTAAAGGGGCAGATCACTGAAGACAGGACACCTCTCTGCTGCAAAAATCCAGAGAAGGAAAAGCTTATTCCTACCACGCTGGGACAAATTTCCTCCTCAGTGGTAGCTCCTGCATTGTAGGTGTTTGGCTACACCACGCCAGGCTCCATTACACAGCCCAAACTGTCACAGGACTGTGAAAGGCATTGGAAGTACAGGGGGGAGAAAAAAAAGACAATAGTAGCTGGATTACATCCACATCCAACTGTCGGAGATGCTGAAGCGGACAATTGCCTTCTGGTTCTTACTAAGGCTTTTTCAGGTTTTAAGTGCTTCCCTGATAGCTTGGTACACAATTATAGGTGGATTAGAGAAAGTGGTAATAGGGTATTTTTGCTCTAATCTGTTCTCAGCTGTTAATATTAATTAAAGGACTTCCTCTTCATCACACAATAAACATCAAACTTCTTAAAAATGAGCATTTTAGCTTACTAGCTACTTACTGTTGGGTTTTTTTAGTGATTTCGGTTATTTTTTTCTGAAAGAACCACAGCAAATATCAGGAGGTATATATGCAAGAACAACCCCAGCAGAAACCATGGTAGGAGCATGACGCATCACAACTAAGTGAGGATGACCTCATCACTGACCTCATTGCATTCAGAACTGGCTGGAACACTGATGTCCTTGAGTTGGTTTTCCCTTAAGATAACTGTCACAGAAACACAGAATTGTTTTGGTTGTAAGAGACCTTCGAGATCAAGTCCAACCATTAACCCAGCACTACCAAGTACACCACTACCCCATGTCCCTCAGCACCACATCTCCACAGCTTTGAAACCCCTCCAAGGGATCACAGAGACTCCACCCCTGCCCTGGGCAGCCTGATCTAAACACACCTTTGATGTGAGTTATGAGCATTTGCCATGAAGTGGATTGCTTTGGTAGATGGTTTCATAGGCGAGCTTGCAACCTTTTACTGCGAAATAAATGCTGGGTTGACATTTATTACTTACTCAGCCATGATTTGCAAGCAGGATTTTCCACCTTGCTTAGGGAAGATCCCACAATACGGGCTAGCTTTCAGAAGACATTTCTTTTCATCTACTCAGGCTGACAGCATAGAAACTAGAAATAAATAAATTAAAGAAAGAAGTAATAAAATCCCCCTACTGTTATTAGGAGCATACCTGTAACAATGGACAACGATAGCCAGCCCTGGTCAGGTGTTAAATCAGAGAGATTATTTTTGTAGGTTGGATTAACTCTGGTTTAACTCCCTAGGTGAATAAAAACACGGTATCTTTTAGAAAAAATGAGCTGTCGCAGTAACCCAGGTAGCTGGATTAATGCAGGAGCAAAAGCAGCCTCCATGCAACCTGCTGATGTGTGCCAACCACACACAGGTGTGAAGGTTTCCCAAGTCGCTTTGGGACAAGAAGGGAGGAAAAGAAGGAAAGAAATGGATAAACAGCAAAAAAAGGCTGCAAGGAGGCATTACCCAGGGCCACAGAAGTGCTGTAGAACTGCCCAGAGATAGAGCCAAGAAAACATCACCGGTACTGACCATAGAGCAGAGGGGGATTGGTGCAGTGAGCAAGAAAACGGTCTCCTACAGCTCAAGCCCTGCTGTGCTCAAGGAAAGTGGGAATGTGAACGTGTCCTGCAACAAACGGGCTCATCAGAGGACCACACGACTCCATCGTCGCTTTCTCTTCCTAATGGAAACAACCTGCAGGGCATCAAATACTGGCTCAGTGCTTGAACAGAAGGGACAACACGGGTATTAGACAGAGCCATACCTTTAATTCATAGAGTGCATTATCTGTGATTGCTTCTCAGAGAATAACTTTTTTGGTTTCCAGTGCCCTAGGTAGGGGAGAACAAATGAACGCTGTTACAGATGGGAAAAGAAAGGGAAAAAGAGCTATAAACTCATGATGGGCAACATAGGCGAAAATGGTAGGGCAGAAGTTCCAAAGTATAGTTTATAGTAGCGTAATTTATATATAATACAGATATAACTTTATGAATAACTACCGATGCCCAAATATCTATATATAAATAAACGATGTAAAGCGAGCAAAACAGTCTTGAAAAGACCTTTGCAAACAGCCTGGATTTTGGTTCCCAAATAGGGGGAAAACAAAGCAGCGTAGGCGCTTCATAGCAAATCAGAACAAACCCACTCCATTTCCATCCTCAATTCAGCTCCAGGTTACCTGCCTTGGCTTCCTGGTTTCGAGAGGAAAACAGTTAATCCAGAAAATTGCTTTGCTTGAGACATAAAACGCAGCGACAGTCGTACGTGGAGCATCAAACTGTGTTGACTCGCGGAGCGCCGGATCACACCCAGCGCAGTGCAGCAGCAGATCAAAATCAGCACCTCCTCAGCATCGCCTTACAGAGGTGGGATGCTATTACAGGAGCTGTGTCAGAGCTCCGATTTGCTTTTATCTACCGCTGTATTTCAAGCTCCTTCTCCTGATAACAGTATCTCAGGGATTCGGACTATTAAAGTTATCTAGGAGTGATAATGGTTTTCTCTACAGGGAGTACGTGATACACTTCCCTTCCTTCTCTCCTCTCCTACCATTTTCCTCTTTGTTGATACCTCTCCATCCATCTCGGCAGTTTGATGCCAGCTCTACCTCCAGCAACCTCTTTCCGCACATCTTCATTTTCAGAGGCACCCATCTTTGCCCGTTAGTTTGCCTCCGTCTGCAGCATGACCTCATTTCACTGTAGGGTTGCCATAAAATCATCTCCTATTGCCTGTTTGCGGTCCAAACACCTGCTGCGTGTTCCCAACCCAGTGAATCTGCATTTCACTTTTGCTTCCCCCATTCCCTCCCTCCCCTGCTTTGTACCCCCGACACATTTTTCCTATTTTATTTATGCATATACCTTTTCCACTCGGCGCTCCCAGCTTCACAGTAGCTCTGCCACAGATTCACCACTTCAAGCTTCACTTTAAATGTACATAAGAAGGTTCTGACTTTTTGCCTATTTGTGGATGTAAATGAGGCGGCAGGATTCATGTATACAGAAACTATATATATACCCAATTCAAATATAGAGAAGCTACATATGTATATATCCGATTCATGTACATAGAAGCTATATATATATATATCTGATTCATAAATACAGAAACTATATATACCCAATTCATGTATACAGAAGGTACATACATATATACACACCCAGTTCATGTATATGGAAGCATTTTAAATTTAGTATCACTAATATCAAAGCGTCAAATGTTTCAACTGCAGGTAAATGCCAAATTAAATGAGGACCATTTGTCCGTTTGGAAGGACAACTGGAGAAATGAAGTGATGCAGAACTACCTGTGCTTATGCTTTTTCAAGTGAGGGTGCTGTAGGGGTCAGCTGAGAAGGTTCCAGGTCAATACTGGACACCTGCGAACATCATCTTGCTTCTGGTTGGCATCTCTTTGCCCCCAACACACAGCATGAACCTACACTGTGCTGGTCTCAAGGCAAAATTATTCTCAGTTCCCAAAGAAAAATCAAACCTGACAAAAAATACATGAAAAAATCGCACCCCTGATGCCCTGCCTCACCACGTGTGTCAGAGGCCAATTCTCCTTGTGGGTTGCAGCTCCACAGCAATGTCCTTTACAGCCCAGCGAAAGCCGCAGTCGGTCACAAATCTGCCTGGGTGTTGGTGCAACATCTTCCCTGGAGTGTGGAGATGCTGAGCCCAGCAGCTGTCTGGGCTTGCCCTTCACCAGAAGGCACTTGTAAAAACCTTGATAAGTAAATGTCTCACTAATAAGCAGGGAATTAATCTTGCAGCAGGTCCCAAGCCTGCTGCTTCCAGGTGTGTCACCCTGTCAGGCACAGGTGAACGCCAGCTCAGCAGGAACCTGGAGGACACGCTCTTGCCATAAGACACTGCTGCTGGAACTTGATCTAAAAGCCACTGGAGAACTCTGTGCCTCAAATGTCATTGCAAAGCTAAGGCAAGCTGTGCATTTTCAGCCTTGATTTATCTGCAGGCAACTCTAAATTAATTAGGCCAGGGAGCCCTCACTTCACCTTTCCACCAGCTGCAGGACAAAGATGCCTGGTGTTGCAGCACCACGGATCTGATCTCTGGAGGATGTGATTCCTCCTACCTGCAGCATCTGTCCTCCTCACTCTGTCAGGAGCTTGAGGGTGAATTCTGCATCCTGCCAATGAAATCCTTTACGACTCTTGAATTAGCACAGTTGCACTCTGGATCAAAATCTCCAGCCGTCCCACCTGGCTATCCCCCATCTGTCACTTGCAGCCCAGAGGGAAGAAAGAGTTGTGGTTTCTTCTGTCCTTGCACCTCTTGAGTGGCAGCTGAGCAGCATAAAGTTTCATAAGCACCCTCCCAGAGAAATCCTCTCTTGATTGTTCAGGTCCATTTCCGAGTTTCCTCTGCTGCTGGGGTAGATGAGGCTGTCTGCTTGGGCAGCACTTGCCTAAGGACAAGATGCCTTCTCTAGAGGGAAGAAAGTCTACAGTACATCTTGTGGACTTACCAACTTGAACCTCCTTGGAAGACTTGTTAGGATTAGAGGATGGAGAGAAACAGACATGAGATGGGAAAAGGTCGGGAATTTATATCTCTCCAAACAGCCTTGAGTGCATTGTCTTGACGGTTTACCCACGCAGAAGTCCCGAAGAAATCTCCTTTCTCCCTCCATCTCTCTTTGTGGCTCCCACACAGGTTCCCTCCAGCTGCCATTAAAGCCTCAGAAGCTACAGAGCAATCTTCCACGGGGAGAACTAAAGCCTTAATATCCTGCATAGCTAAAGGCACAGGGGACAAACCTCCAAGCAAGAGGACAAAACCCCCAACCCCACCAGAGACAACAATTTGGTGTTTTGACAAGCTGCTACCCCAGCTCTAATCACACCTCTCCATTAAGTACAACCACCAGCAGCTGCTCTGTGAAGTCTTGGGGTTTCTTTTTTTCATTATTTCAATTAAATACTCTGGTAGATGGAAAGAAAATCAAAAAGAAGAAAAGAGAGAAAGAGAAGGCCCAGCAAAAGTTCAAATGAGCTCAGCCCTCACATGCTGATAACGTGTCTGAGCTCTGGGTTACTCTTGAATGTCAAAATAAAGACTCTGAGTCTGAGCTTAATAATTTCCCCGGAGCACCATTGTCCTGCAGAGCCGCTTCGCCTTCCAGTGCTCGGCTGCTGCCAAGGGAGAGGTGAGGGAAGTGAACCACTTTATTTATTGAGTTGGTTGTTGTAACAATTTAAACTAAGCTCAGCATCTCTGGCTTTCAGGTCGGTTCCTGGAATTAGGAGGTTTTCCCTCAGATCTGCATTCCGGAGCCTCTCTGCTTTCATCGCGCGGTTTTGTCCCGGCTTCAAATACATCATCTAACCTGAGAAAGGATTACTCCATCTTTGATATCACAATTAAAATGGATCAGGAGGGGGAAGTAACGATTGATCCTTCAGCCATTGTGCTGATCTGCTGAAAGTGCTGACTTATGCCCATGAGCAAAACCACTGAATCACAGGGATCAATAAACAGAGCTGCAGCGGTGCAACTGCTGCCGGGCTCCACTGGCAGACTTGTGCTGGCAATTACAGAAACTGGGTTGCCTTTACAATGGCTTCAATAAATGCCCTATAACCTCAAATTCTTCCTATGCAAAAAACTCCAATCCTTAACTGTGTTTTGAATTACCAGACCGGTGTCTCCGTGTGCTTTCTCTCTTCTAAAACCATCTCAATGGTTTGGTAAATGCTTATAGCTCAGTGCTACGTTCATTTTAAACTGACAGGTTTGAAGATAGCTGGTCTCACATCTACAAAGTCGCATGTGCTGCGTAGAGAAGGTTTATAACTGAATAAATGAGTCAACTGTTTGCTTTCGGATGCTGCGGGCAGGCAATTAAACATGATTGAACTTCACAGGGTAGTAGTTTGGAAGTTGTTAATGTCGACGATCGCAACGACAAAATACTTGATGAATTATAAAAGAGGCCAGAGGACAGATCGCTATAGATTTTGTGCCTCTAACGGCACTTAAAAAATGCCTAGAGGCGAAGATATTGTGAATATAATGAGATACTGTGGTCTTAGCTGTGACCTAGCTCAAAGGAGTTTCAAGACTAAAGGACAAAGGCAGGCAGAGTACACTTTGTGTTACATTTTGGGTATGTCCTGCTCTGGAGAGCGAACGCATCCTCAGACTTCTATCTATGTTTTTTCCAGCTGCAAAATCCAAGGACTACAATGATGTTAGTAATTGCAATGTGTGCTGACTGTAAAGCAAGGCAGAGAGAGAGACAAAGTAGCTTATTCCCTCTACAATCAGCCTTGCATGTCAATATTTACCTCCCTTTGCAAGAGTCAACGCCAAATATTTGGGATTAGCAGTTCATTGGTAAATATCAACACAAAATATTTAGCTAAAACCTCCCAAATATTTGGTAAAACCCAATTCTGGTGCCTGCAGGTCAGCATGTAGACAGTTAACGTTCTAAAAATCACCTCTAATTTTTCATCTGTTATTTGGACATGAAAAACCAAGCGAGTTACCGCTGTATTTTTTGATTGAAACTGGTGCTTCATTTACTCCAATTTTGCAACCCATTCTAGCTTTTTCAAAACTGAATTATTTTTCGAAATCAGACATTCACCCAATAAATTCTACCAGCTCTTCCTCTGTGGAGGGATTTTATCTGTTGGCTTTAGAATACAAGGAAAACCAAATATGAGATCAGAGTCTATCAAATCACCAAGGAGAAACTATTCATCTGATAACCTTCCCCTGCTTTTTTTTCCCCCCATCCTTTTTTCATCTTCCTTATAACTTCCCTTCATTTACCCAAAATACATTGCCAAGAAAGATTTCACTCCCCAAACTTACGAAAACTGTTGGATATTTTCCCCTATAAACTTCCACTACATGGAGCTCATGGAAATGGTTTCTGTTGACTTTTCCCATGACAGAAGATTAGGAGGTTTTAATAAAGTATTAGTAATATGGCTACAATAAATGCCATTTAAAACCTCTTTCAAATTGGTATTGACCGTGTCGAAACGGGACTACGAAGATATCCCTGTGATAGAAAATATGGATGAATATTGTCTTTTCATCAGAGGCAGAATTTTCACACTGATAGAGAAACCCCTGGAAAACATTATCTATCCAAAGGAGCTAAAAATAGACCAGATGCTCTATTAACAACAACAAAAATGGCTTCTAAGTAATTATCAACTATCAGCACGTGTTGAAATACCATTTTGTTCCGTGGCTGTTTCAATCAATATGCTATTTATTTTCAAATAACCATGCACTAAGGATCATTTGGACATATATCCCATAAATACACATTACCTCATTATCGACTCTTTCTGTCCACTGCTGCATTATTAACATTTCACTAAAAGAAGCAATCAAGACATAAACAATGGGGATTTATAGCAACGAGCAATTACAATGACCCTTAAACAGTAATTGCTCCCCCCCTCCCAAATATTTTTGTAGGGATGACTGGTTATTATGGGGATTATTAGAGAGGTAAATTTAACCAGTAAGTCAGGGAAGTGGGAAGAAATACAATATTTGCAGTGAGCTGCATCAGGGAATTTACACAGGGCAGTTAAATTGCACTTTTTATCAAGGGATCCCATCACTTGCACATGCATGAGAATGCTGAATTTCAGTTCCTAAAAACCCGCTCTTGTTTTAATCCTATAAATCCAATTTCTGCCTCTGCTCAGTTGCTCAGTAGCCTATTAAAGAAACCAACCCGCCAACCAAACCCTGAAAGCAGATTTGTTCCCCTCTCTCTTTTTGGTTGAGTGCTGGGGGCTGTGCTCTTGACGAACAGGCAGTGTCGTCTTTATGCAACTCATGCAGGGAAATTATCCTCCTCCAGGATTGTGGGATGACTGATGGCTCTCTCATAAAAGATGATCTACTCAGGGGCAATGTCGAAGGCTGCAGTGGCAAATTGCCAAGAGCTTGAGGGCTGCACCTCATTTGCATGCAAATTCACATCAGTTTTAAAGCCATAAAGAAGTGCAGTGGCAGTACTTGAATATTTCTTGATAGGTTTAAAAGCGTGTTGTTGTGATCACCAGCAATAAAAACCTGAATGTGACCAGCTTTATAGCCTTCCACGCGGAGTTCGGGGCCATGCCTGGAACCCTCTGATCTCACCAGCAGATGCTCAGCATCCCCCAGGACCTTGAGCTGTAAAATCCTGCTCCCACTATCTTCATCTTAACTCAGTTTGATATCATTTCACTGCCCCATCACTAAAGCCAGAGGCCACGTTCACCTGCAGACCTGTTGATGTCCATGCCCAGAGAGAGGTGGGTTGGAGGGGTTGCTGCTGCCCACACCTACCCCAACAGTTCTCTGTACCCAAGCCTTCCTCTTCTTCCCCCTCAAGGTGTGCCAAGCCCAAAGCAGCCTCACTGATGCGGCAGTGATAAAATTACCTAGGTAGAGAGGCTGTATTAAGCTGCTGAGGTTGCAAAAGATGCTCCCATGCGTATCATCTAGAGTAGGTAAGAGTATCATGAGCATATATATTGCAGACACTGGCACGGCGATGCGGCTCTGGGAGGATTTAAGTCCATTTTGCATAAACCCAGGATGAACTGCAACAAGTTAGGGCACCAGGAGAAGAGGAGTGCTAAGCGGAAAATTACTGCAGAAGAAAAAAAGAGCAGATTTAGAGGGCAGAGGTAGCCCCATGTGCCAGCTGGTCTGCAGAAGGAGTAAATAGGAAGGATGAGTTCAAGTCTTTGGAGTTTTAGATTCGGCTTGAGAAAGGGGATAATGCAGAAGCTTCCTGGCAGCCGCTGGTTGCCTGAGGCCAGAGTGGACATCTGACCACAGAAGCTGCAGTCAAGGTGATCTTCTGGGCAGCTGCCATGTTCACTTTCTTTCCAAACCTTGCATTTATGCTCCCTCTGTCAATAAAAATCCCTGCATGAAGAGATAAGCTGAAGCCCGGTGTCTCATTAAGCCTGAGAATTCAACCTTCTGCTTCAAGCTCTGTCCTCCTACGCTGCTTTATATCATTAAGAAATATTGCCCAAGCTGATCTGCTAAATCCCTGTATTAGCCAGTACAATTAAATCTAATGCAGTGGGGAAAACAAAAAAAAGGGAGCTAGTGGGACTTCTCCGTGGTGTAAATGGCAGCTCAGGAGCTGAGCAGCACTGAAGCGATGTCAAATGGCCCGTTACCTCCTCTCCACGGTCTTAAACTGGGCAACTGGATGGGTGAGGTATCTTAGAAAGGCACGAAATACAGCTCTGCAGCACAATCCTGCATCAATGTTTGTTACATTTTGTTAAATGAGGTGAATGAGAAAAGTGTGTTCCAATGTTGGTGAACCCCACTATGGGGTAATTGTGACATGCCCTGTAGTTAACTGAAAAGAGCACAAGCAACAAGTTAGAAACACTCAAACCCCTCAAATCGTCCTATTTTCAACTGCTTAAGAAAATGCCCAGAGTTTCTCAAGATGAATGGTGGAATATCTTGAAGCGAGAACGTAAATCCCAACACTGTCATTCTTTTTCTCCAAGGAGTTATTAAGCGAAGCATCCAAAATAAGAAGTCAGGCTGTTCTGCTTTTAGGATTTTACTTCTCTGTCGGACGTAAACTTGGCGACTTCTGAGTTTCAAAACAATGTCCTAAACATGTCAACCATTAGCAGCGACACTCAATGAGATTTGCAGATAACCCTTTAACAGACGATGTAGTGATTAAGTTAATTTCAATGATTCATCTCTGCTGCAGCCTGTTAAACTCGCCCGTAACGCTCATTTGCATAGCAATAAAAATCTCCATCTATCCGCACAGGACAGTTTCATAAAGGTATTTCCAACCTTAATGACGGCCGCTTTCATTTGGAAGTTTCTTTTGACTACCGCTTCTTGCGAGGTGCTTATCCTGAGCAACTCGAGATGTCACACAAAAACATCCACTTCTGCAATGCCACAGATGAGTCGCTTATCAACGGCATTATAAGCCTGGCTGCGAAGAGCTCTTCCAGCGGAGGCTTCGGGGTGAATTTTACTTATGTGGCATTACTGGAATTGGGATGTGGCCAAGGTATTAACATTCACACTCCACTTTCACACATGCATGCACACATACACACA
>WEIS01087224.1:25024-45639 GCA_013389965.1 Todus mexicanus | reverse complement strand
CACCGACACCGACACCGCGGGAGGAGGCAGCCCCACCCCCCCCGCTACCCCCTGCCGGTGTCCGCATGGAGCTGTCGGCCATCGGCGAGCAGGTGTTCGCGGTGGAGAGCATCCGCAAGAAGCGTGTGCGGAAGGTGGGCCGCGGACGGAGGGAGGGAGGGGCGCGGCACCGGCACCGGCACCGGCCTGCGGGGCCCGCGGGGCTGGGGGGTCCCTGCTGGGGAGGGGCTGTCAGTTTCCGCAAGGTGACAACAGCCCAGAGCCAGAGAGCGCCCGGAGGGACCCGGCGGGGCAGCTCCGGGACCCGGCTCCCCCAGAGAGCGGCCCCTGGAAAGTTCCTTCCAGGGCGGTGCTTGGCAGCGGGGGGAGGCTGAGGAGCCCCCCGTGGGGAGAGCCCCGGAGCCCCCCGTGGGGCGAGCCCCGGAGCCCAGCACTTTGCTGGCGTGTGAAGGTGCCTGCAGCTGCTGTAGTGGCACTTGGTCATTCTGCACGCCTGGAGGCCTCTGCTGCGCTTCGGGACGTGTTTCATGAGCCCCTCCGTACAGTATCAAAAGATTTTAATAGTTGTGCACATTGCTCGTGGAGCCCTTGAACGTGGTTTCTGGTTACCGCGCTTCTTTTTGCTTTTTCTTTTTAAATTTTGGGGTAAACAACTGAATAAGTAACTCTGAACGTCATCTTGGAGTAAATAAATGAATAAGTAACTCCGGACTTCAGCGGTGTGCTGCTGTTTACTTGGGTCAAATGGTTGAGTGACTGTAGTGGATGGAGCAGTGTTTGAGTAAAGCGTGTGGCAACTGGAAAGGGATGCGCCAAAGGGATGCTTCGTAGGTCTGAAGTATTTTATCTCGTCTCTCTGCTTAAAAAAAATAATTCCCCTGACACTTGCTCCTGGCATACGTCTCCCCGTTTCATTTATACGTGCTGGCTTCTTGCAGGGTGGCCTGTAAATGCAGGAATGGTTGCAGTCCCGCTCTCTCGTTGGCTGTTAGGGTTCTACCTGCTAGGCTTCTGCAAAGGTATGATCCCAAGCTGACAGTGTTTCAGGCAGGCTTAAATACCCCTGCGTGCCCACTTCCTGGGGAAAAAGGTATTGCAAGTGTAGTTGAGTGAGGAAGTGGCTTTGTTTTGAAAATGGAGTGATGGGAAATGAGCTTTTCAGTTGCAGAGTTTCGTCCTGTTGATTGGTTGCCTCTGTGTGGTTGTAGACTTTACCTATTTTCTTCTTCCTTTTTCCACCTTTAGGGTAAAGTAGAATACCTGGTGAAGTGGAAGGGATGGCCCCCAAAGTAAGTTGTGTTTTACTTGCCTTTTACTCTTTTCCTCTAACATTTGGTAATAGCTCACACTGTTTATCTACAACTGAGCGTCTCAGGCTTAAGGGGTAACCTCTTGCGCCTCGTTCCAACAACGATAAACAGAAGCAGAGAGCCACAAACCAAAACTAAATCTTATTTCCGGATTGGCAGCTGAGGGATGCAAACCATGTGCCAGTCTTTTCTGACTGGGCTTTGCCACCACTGAAATATTCCATTGAGATGCTCTCTAGACACAAATGTTTTTAAATTCATTGAAACTGGGAACCCTGATTCTTCTGAACTTGGAATGGCTCCCGCTTTTCTGAGTCAGCACCAAGAGGACCCTGCTTTATTTTTAAAGCTTTAGGCAGTCTTTTAACATAGAAAACAAGTCGATGGTCTTGCCTTCTTGTCCTCCTGCTTCCCCTCCACAATTCACAAACGGAAAGGGGCAATGTTTCAGATTTATTGACTGTAATCAGGTGATCTTTGTCCCTTGAAAATAACCGCCATGCCTCCATTTCCTTGTCCGAAACCTGCCGTTATTTTGAGTGCCTTTTCTGCTTTTTTTTGGTTGCTATGTTGCAAAAAGGAAAAAGAAAAAAAACCACGTGTTTTTGCAGCATTGCTGTGCACTGTTTACAGATACTTCTCTTATTAAAATGCAGCTGCCTTGAAGAAGAGTGATTGCTCTGTGCCTACTGTTGTCTGTAAAATGCTTTGAGATTAAAAGGATTAGGTAACTAGCGAATATTACTACGTTTGCTAGCAGTATAGTGGAACAGCCTCCTGGCCAATCCATATGGGGCCCCGTCTTTGCTTTTCTGTTTGCAACTGGGTGTGTGTACATACACAATGTGTGTGGGTACAACTACGTTACACAGCAGTTGCACTGCATATTGCTAAGCAAAGGGCTTTTACGGGTTCATCCTTGCAATCACAAAGCGGGGATGGTCCTGACAGATTTATATCTGGTGCCCAAGAAATTGGACTGCATTCCTGTATGCCTAATCCTCATGTCTAATCCTTGTGCTTACAGGGGGAGTGAGAATATAAGCTGCTTCCCCTCTATGATGGTGATGGGAGAGGGTGACTTTTTTCTTGACACCGAGTTCTGCTGCCAAAGCGTAACCTTGCGCACTTCTTGAGCACCAGCTGACACATAGTGTGGGTCAGTTCTTGGATGGCTTCAGCCTCCTAAGTAGCCAAGCCTGATTTAGTTGCTGGTAGAGGTTGGGAAATGTATTTGTAGTCTGTGAGGCTCCGTCGTCTTTTGGCCAGTATGCTGATGTTTATCCCGTTCTTCCTTCAACAAGTACATTGAGGTCCTTCTCTTTTAAAGTCCCTTGCCAAGAAGGTGGGCTGAGGCACGGTGTAAGGTTTCCTCGGATAGAGCAGCCCTTATTCTTACTGCTGCCTTTCCTTACCCTGCGCTCTGGAACCCTGGGGGAGTCAGAAACTCTCTCTTGGAAACTAAAAGCCCAGCCTTCTGCCTAGGCAGCGAAGGGTTCCCTTCTTTTGATGCTGTGACATGTCCAAAGACCTTCCCTCTTCTCCAGAATGTCCAGATCTGAAGAGCACTGATTTCTGTCCCCCTCCCCCTCCATTTTATCTATTCACTTAGTGGTTTGAGTTGCTTAAAACCAAGATGCTTTGAGAACTGAAGCCACTTTCATCCTGCTAGCAGCCTCTGTTCCTTATTTCTAAACATACATATGCCTGTGATGGCATGCAGCACCATAAGCTGTTTGCATCTTTGTCTTCCAACATACTCTGTTTTCTCAACCCATGCCGTGTATCTCTTTGTTCCCCTCTCCAACATCGTTGCTTGGCTCTTTGTAATCTCTATACCAGTTATCCCATCATTCCCGTTGGAGGCTTCGTTGAAGGGAATGAAGAGAGGTCAGTAGTTTGCTGCCTTCCCACCTAATGGAGATTTCTTCTTCTTTTTTTTCCTTCACTTTTTTCCCTTTTTTTTTTTTGGTATTTTTAGTAAAATACTCTTCTTGCTGCCCTGCACCTCACATTTAAGGATTGTGCTGCTGGAGTCAGGGAATGGAGGAGTTACAATCTGATTCCAGCTACAAGCTTGTTTACAACTTATGTTGGAGTTAAGAGGGGAGGGGGAAGAGGAGGAGTAGAAGGAGGGGGAAGGAAGATCATATGATCTGTGTTTTCCAGAGTGCCTCTCTCTGCAGTTCTGCAGCAGCCGGGGCTGTGTGTAGCCGTATATATAGCTCTGTGTGCGTGTATGCGCGCGCGCGGCAAACTGAACCATGTTTTTTTTATATGCAGTGTTTTGCCACTGCAGCGAAGCCAGAAACTGAGCTGCAGAGAAAAAGGCAACACCCACCAGGTTGTTGGGATTTTTTGGAGAAAAAAAAAAAGCAAATTCCCTTTCTTCTCTTGCCCGTGCAAAGCAATCCGGTGTCTTTGCCTCCCCTTGTGTTGTTATTTTTCTTAAATCTGTAGAAGGAATGTCAGATTCCCTGCAGCTGGGAGGAAACCTTCCTCTGCTCAAACAGCATCTTGGCTTTGACAGCTCAGTCAGGTTGCTGCAGGAGGCTTGAGCGAAGGAGGGAGGGATCAGCTGGTTATGAAGACATGTCTGTTCTTAACTCTCATGTACAGTACATCTTGGCATATCTGAATTTCATATTTTTGTTTCTCCCTCTTGTAACAATAATCATGCTTTCATTTCTAGACCCATTCTCCAGGAATGCTTCTATATTTCAGCACCTTTCTTCTAATGGAGAGATGAAAGGGAAAAGCATTCCTAAACCACCTCTCCTGTGTACAAATATGCATATATCACATGCCCTCGTGTGCAGCCTTTGCTTCATCCAGAAATGTAAACATCCCAAAATGCTTCCCCCCTGTTGAAAGACACTGCTACAACTGCACCCCTACCCACCTGCGTGTGGCTTCTCTCTGGGCAACCTCCCCAGGGTCTGGGAGGGGCTTTGCCTCAAGGCCCTGGACCTCACATTCCAGGCAAATTAGTCTTCTGGGGCATTTGAAGTTTCAGACTTTTTCTTGCCTTTCACTTTGTACAGTAAAGAAGCGCCACCCACCTTTTCTGGGCAAACATGACCCCTTAGAAGCAAACATGCCACAAGGATCACCTTGTGATCCTTTCACCTTCTACAATGGGAGTTTTGGGCTGCTTCTCCCTAGTGTTAAAGAGCAGCTGCGCCCTTTAGGAGCTGGTTTCGATGTGCCTGATGGGTGGTTTCAGTCCATCGAGGAGGGAGATGGGCAGTGAGTGACACCATTCGCAGGCTACTTTCAGAACGTCCAGCTTATTTTGGTAGTTTTGGTAGCCCTGGCCACACTGCAGATGGGTTCCTCCTGCGCTGGTACAGTAATACTCATGACCTCTGCTAGACGGAAATAACCTGCAGGGGGAGTAGAGCAAGAAGAGGAAGAGTTGGAAAGTCGCCATCAAATTGCCTCAGGGCCCAGGTCTAAACATGTTTAGTTGAATGGCATCAGTGGAGAAAAATTAAACTCTCCTTAAATGAATACTTTCAGCTCCAGTGATTAGAGGTAATTAATAATGCAGGTGAGGAAGCGTACTTACTCTGAGCGCTCTAAATTAAGAGAGACCTATTTTTCAGAAAGCTGTATCAGATCACGTCTCGTTGTTCCAAGGGGTTTGTTGGATTTGAGGGAGTGCTGCTGATGGGACCTGTTTAGGCATTGACTTAAAATCAATTTGCGAATGTCTGCACATGCTTTGCAAATAACACGGAGGAGGCCCTGGGGAGGAAAGTCTTCCGTGTTCTCCTGCAGAGAGCTGCCTGATTCTTGACTCTGCCAGAGTTGGGAAGGGGAGGTGGTGTCTGCAGGAAGCTGGGGATGGAATGGCTGAGATTCCTCAGAGCTCTCGCAATGTTGTGGCAGGCCCCACCGAACCTTGTGAAGACACTATCCAGGGCTGCAGCACGCTGGTAGCAGGCCTGCAGAGAGAATGTTTCATTAAAGTATTGTTTACTTTATATTCCTTGTGTTTTTCTTCAGATACAGCACATGGGAGCCAGAGGATCATATCTTGGACCCTCGCCTGGTAGTAGCTTATGAAGAAAAGTAAGGACGCATGTTCTTTCTCTCCCTGGACACAGGAAAAGGAAATAGTGTCTCCATTTCATACAGTGCATAAACTGCCCCTGTTGTCCATTCTTCAGTCAAAGATGAGACGTATGGCAATGAATCCTGCTTGACCTCTAACTTCCTGTTGGCTGAGGTGGACAAGACAGGGTTAAAGCAGCTTTGATTGGCATTGTTCAGGAAAGGAGGCCAAGAACACGCAGCACCGAGCCAAAAAGCAATTGGTCTCAGATTTTAATCAGGTCCAGAGCTGGACTGGAGTGATGCGAGGTGATGAGTTTCTCTAACCCATCCTCGATCAGCTGAGTCAGAGAAATTGAAATATTGCAAGGCTTTTACTCTTAAAAGAAACAATTCTGGGATGTTTTGCAAACCCACACTGGTCACCATCGGGTTTTAATGAAGGAAATGAGGGAGGTGTGCTGTGAAAGGTAGAAGTCCTGACTGTGTTTTGTGCTGTGGTATTTAGTACGCGGTTTGATTTGTGTTCCTCCTCCACAGGGAAGAGAGAGACCGTGCATCGGGGTACAGGAAAAGAGGCCCCAAACCAAAGCGCCTCCTACTCCAGGTAGCCTCTTGCTCGTCTGTGTGTTTCTAACTCATTAGCTATTGTGCTGCTCCTCCAGTCACAGGGAGGTGGAAACTGTCTTTTTGCTGTTGCGTGGACAAAATTGAAGGTAACAAATACGAAATGAGTGGGTAGGCAGATTGTTTTAACCTGTTAGCTGAAGAGCCAGCTAACTCATCTTTACCCAAAACAACAGCATCTCTTACTCTCTGAACTAGGGTTTTATAAACTTTGGGCTTGGGTGGTTGCGGGTTACCAGTTTGAGCGTTCTTTTTATTTCACGTTGGGCTTGGAGTTTCCATCATGTTAAAGGTGGTTGGAAGTGAAGTTGCAACGTGCTTTGACTGTTGCCAAGCAAAGCAGCCAATGCTAGGAAGCGCATATTAGGTAGGAAGAGCTTAGGTGGCAGTTGAAGGGGTGAGAGACGCAATGTTGTAGAAGCAGCACAACTTACCTTAGCTCATCTACATCTTTGGGGACAGAACAAAGAACAGTTTCCTGGCTCCCAGGTGGAGAGCCCCGACTGTATTATCACAATCCCACTCTGACCCTTGCTGCATTGATGTGTTGGCAGCGACTGTATGGCATGGACTTAAGGAGTGCCCACAAGGGAAAAGAGAAGCTCTGTTTCTCTCTTGCACGGAGGTTTGGAGGAGGAGACAGTAGCCTGCCAGGGGCCAAGCCAGGGCAGGCAGAGTTCTCGGAGAAGACTGGGGGAACAGTCCTGCCATTCTCTCTCCGGAAGCAACGCAAAAACCAGAAGTACCTGCGACTGTCAAGGAAGAAGTTCCCCCGCATGACAAGCCTGGAGAGCCGGAACTGCAGACATGAGTTCTTCCTGAATGATGCAGTGGGCCTAGAGGCCAGGCAAAGCCCTGAGGACTGGGAGGCCATGCAGCACACCAGCAAAGAAGGTAAGGCCAGACAACCCTGAGCTGTGAAGTTCTGGGGCATGTGAAGAATGCTCTGTATGCTTGCTCCTTGCTTGCCTCAGCCTACCATGAAGGTAGTGGAACAATGGAACGGGTTGCCCAGAGAGGTGGTGGAGGCGCCATCCCTGGAGACGTTCAAGGTGAAGCCTGGCAAGGCTCTGGGCAACCCGATCTAGTTGAGGATGTCCCTGCTTCCCGTTTAGATCCCTTTAGAGGTCCCTTCCAACTCAAACCATTCAATGATTCTGTGATCATAGGATTGTGGCTTAGGTCAGGTCCTAGAGCAGGTCTCGCTGGCTCACGTTGGGGCCCTCTTGCTTGCAAGTTCTTTCTTGTTTGCATGAATAGCGCAGATTAATCTGGGGGGGTTTGTGCTGCTGCCTCTCCATATTCTCATGTCAATGACGCTCCTCCCAGTGTTAGAAAACATGCAGAAGATACGCAAGTTACTGCCCTCCTACACTTGCCTCCCAGCAAAGGTGACACGCAGGTGTGACAGTGATGAACTCTGCCTCCATTCACATATCCAAACGGGTTCAGTCTCCCGTTCTGCAAAAGGGAGCTTGGCTGGCTCAGACACCAGTGCTCCTCTCAGTGCTGCTCTGAGGAGTGTACAGGAATGCCACTAGGAACCCACAGTACATTCCTCTGCCCCCTCCTTTCCTTTCCCCTCTACACCCCACATCCTCTGAAGTCTTTTGCTACAGAGCGTAGAGCTATGTGAGACGGGGATGGGAGAGATGGAGGTGAGGATGGTAACTCCTGCCTGATCCTATTGAGTAAGCAGCGTGAGTATAGGCACAGGAGATGTCCAAGCACATTTGGCGTTTTGGGGAGAGATACCAGCATCTTGTGCAGGAGGGCTGTGGGATGTGTGTGCTGCTCTGAGTTACCAGGGAAACTATCCCTGCATTATTAGAGCTTCTGAAGGCGTAGCGTTCCTGAGGAGTGGAAAACCAGGGCTTGTGCTGCTTGTAGTAGCTAAGGGAGTGCTGTTACTCCTTGCTAGGAGTAGTTGTTAGCCAGGCTGGATTAGGCAGGATTTTGGGGAGGGGGTTTCGTTCTGAGAATTAACCCTATCCCCTCCTTTCTGAGAGGGACTTGAACAGTGCCTAAAATCCAGGGAGGTAGCACAGAGGAGCCCAGCGTTACATCCTGGGAATGGGCAAAGGTGTGGGGCTGTTCCCTGTCAAGAATAGCTGGGCTCCAAGGCACTTGAGGATCAGAAGAGCTACGGGCACTACAGAAATGTAAAACTTTTTGTTCTCCCCTTGACACACATCCTCCATGGAATTCCAGTTACTGTTAGGGGAGATCAGATTCTTTCCGAGGTGAAAGTAGGCACCCGAGGTATTTGAGACAGAGGCCAGGAGATACACCCTTAAGGGGCCCTAGTTCCTCGCTCAGACACAAGGTATATAGTACAGGTACAGTGACAGGGAGAGGGTGTTTTTTCTTTCCTCTCTGTGTATTTTTTTGGCTCCCTCTCAAATTTCTGGGGAAATGAGGCTTCGGATGGCAGAAGGACTGATAATTATTCCTAGAGTGAGAAAGTGCAGGGATGCTTGAGTTTCTTGTATGGAGCTATTCAGGAGCAAAGGAGGGATATGAGAGAAAACAGCCTTTTCATGGAGCAGTATGGAGTGATTTTTGAGAGAATCACACTCAGGCTGCATTGCAGGTCTAGTACAAGGAACACCCTCTGTTTTGGATCCCTTTGACTCCCACAGGAGTGTCCAAAGAATGTGTGTTAAGAGTTTGTGATTTTTGAATTTTCAGCAGGATAGGGCATTTGCAAGCAGGTGAGCTCACACCTAGATGAGCATGCTTTGCTGCCGCAGACCTAAATTAGGGGCTCAGATGACGTGAGAAATATCAGGAAATTGTGGATGGTTAGAGGAGCTGGGTCGTGTTACAGGGTCTTTTGACTTCTGTGTAGGCTGCTCAGATGCTGGTGTGTGTCTGGACACATTTGCTACTCTTTCTTTTTTCCCTAATATCCTGCAGTGATCCTCCATTTTCCCTTAGCCTCTAAGGGGAGGGCTCGCCCATGCTCTTTCTTGCCTCGTATGTGCAAACTCAGTACAGGCTGATTTCATCCACCCTTTGTCAGAAAGGGAGCCTCTTTTCCATCCTTCCCTTCCCTGTCTTCTTCCTCCTTCCTTCTCTCCCTCTCCCTCTCTCTCTCTAACATGCTCTTATCTGCCTCTCCTTCTGCAGCAGATGTGGATGGCAGTCTCCCTTGGATTCCCACTGTGCCCCCCAGCGAAGTGACAGTGACAGACATCACGGCAAACTCCATTACCGTCACTTTCAGAGAAGCACAAGTGGCTGAGGGCTTCTTCCGAGACCGGAGTGTGCAGTTCTGAATCTCTGTTTTCAGTGCTCCCCAAAACCAGTGCTTTTAGGGTGGGGATAGGGAAGGGTTATTTTATCCCTTAAGAAAAAAAAACAACAAAAAAACCCAACAATGAAACAATCCAAAATATTTCCTCTTAAAATGTTTACAGAGACCTTCCTTTTTTTTTTTTCCCTCTCTTCTCCTTTTTCGCCTTTCAGATACGCAAAAAAGGGCAGTGTAGGGGGGGTGTGTTTGTCGTTGCTTTGTCCATCTGAAAAACTGACAGCCCTTTCCCTGGCAAAGACTCCCCTCCTAGATGTGAAAGCAGCGAGCTGAACAATTTGCCTTTTATCCTGTTAAGTGTCAGCAGCTGCATTTGTGGGGAGAGGGCACGTGGAGGTGGAAAGAGAGCTGGATCTCTAGCCTGCCACATTGTTCTGCAATCGATATCCCTTGGATAAAGATACTTCTCAGTGCACTGCTCTTCCCACCTTCCTGCTCCCTCTCTTCCTGCAGCAGTGAGAGGCGATGGATCCGACCTGTGTAGATAACTCCTGCCCGCTAAGACTTTCTCTCCAGTGCTGTTTTCCCTGTGGCCCGCTGTCAGGACTTCAGAACCGTATTTGCCTGCTGGTGGTAAGTCAGTCTTTGCAGCACGGGTCCATGTAGACAGCAGAGGTTTCTCCCTTTGATTGTTGGTCATGCGGAAAGACCGAAATGCATCTCTGAAATCTAGATTGGCGACATAAATTCAATTTGCCCTCATTAAGAGCTCAGAAACTCAGCGCAGTCGAGACATACCATTCTGCATATGCTAAATAGGATTTCCAGGCTCAGCTCTGCCGTGTGAGGAATGCGTTATGGAAAGTGGGGGTTCTCACCTTTGCCAAACTCACTATTAATAACAAATGCTGCCGTGAATCTGTGGTAATAAGTTAGTTGAAAAGTAACCCTCCTCCGCTGGGAGGAGGGGCTAATAGGACAAGCAGAGCATTGCCTGGCGCTGCAAAGATGTCCAAGATGCTGGCACAGGCCCAAGACACAGGAATTGGACAGAACTGAGCTAGAAATGGACCTTGATTAGCAACAAATTCGGTTCTTGGCTCCTATTGAGAGATTAAAGGTAAACAACATGGGGAAGGCATGTATTGAGGAGGGGAGGGAAATATTCTTAATTCTTAGCAATGAGAATTCTTGGATTGTACTGCCTGAGTAATATTCTTCTGTGACTCCAGTCTCCTCACAGTATCTGTGATCCTGTACTACTTTACTGATGGGAACTTCCCCTTGGAAGACTTAAAAATCTTTGCCAAGGAAAGCGGTCTGCATTTCAATAGACCCTGCCTGATCTTGCACTTAAAAATGCCTTGTGCTGGACTGCCTGTGACACTGAGGTTTTTGAAGAATTGCTGTATTTTGAGTTGATAAAGTTTAACATAGCATCTGTTCTTGCACATGCATGTTCTCTTCCATTCTTTATTTTTTTAAAGCAAATTTTATTTAAATAACTTGAATTATTAAATATAGACCTTTTCCTATGGAAAGCCAGAAAAGTAAGCTAGAGTCTAAGGTGGGATCTACAGGACAGAGTGCTGCAGGGTAAAGTGGGCTACTGTCATGATTACGGTCCTTAAATCCTTTGTTTCCTCTCCCACCCCACCTGAAGCATCTCTTACCGGCTGTATTTATTCTAACTGAAGCTATAAGCCTTCTGAGCTCTGAGGCAAAGATGCCGTTGGAAATCTTTAGTGTGTTCCTTCGAAGGGCTTGGCTGCTGGCCTGCTAGATTTGGGAGCTCTGGGACTCCTGGTCTTCTAAACATCTACTTTTTGCATAGTGCTTGGGCTGCCCCTATGGTTTTTATTCAAAGCAGGCTTTTTACCTCAGACAGGATATGGCAGCTCACTGTAGGCTTTGGGTTTCCCCTTCAATCTCAGAGCTGCTTGAGCAGGCCTGTCTTCCACTGTGTCACGGCAGTTTCAGAGCCACTGGGAAGATCCTTAATTTCTGAACTAACCTTTTGTCTCTCAAAGAAGTGATATGAGAGTTTGATTATGGAGAAATCGGAGAGTGAGAAGTGGAAGAGAGGGGGTGGAATTATGTGGTGGGAGGAAGAGTGAGCGGGAAAGAAGCTCGCAATAGTTAGCAAGGGCAAACTGATGAGGTAAGCATACCGGCTCAGGATGTTTGTTGAACGTGGGTGTCCAGAGCAAGGCTTCTGTATCAGGAGCTGCACCCTCTTTTGCAGGATGTTGGGTCAGACAGTGTTGTCATCGTCACCCCCACACACTCCCACACACTCCCTCTTCCCGACAAATGCCAAATGTGCTGAATGCCTGCATCTCTTTTATTACCACCAGCAGACACATCACATGGCTGAGTCCACTCTTGAATCTTGTTGCAGGTCAGGTAGTTATGGTTGGAGAAGCGTAATATTTTAGCTTATTTTTTTTGAAGTGTTGAACTCCAGCTCATTCTGCTAAATCTCCGTGGCATTTATAGGATCTGGCTTCTTTATTCTAATGCAGCTACTGCTGCCTTTGTTCTGTCTTCATCTCGTTATACAAATACACCAAAAAAGCTTCCTATTTACTAAGCTTCCTGGCTTTGGCTGACATCAGAAGCCATACCAATCCGGTGGCAGGAAAGAGCTCGTCCTAATAAACTTTCTGTCCTCTGCTTTTCTCTCCACTCACCAGCTGAGACTTCTGAATGGGTGGTTTTGGCATTTCTCTTTAAATCATATTTTCTTCCTCTTTCAAAGATCTGTGGTGGTCTTTCAAAGAGGATCCACCCACAGGTTTGTATCTTAATCACTTTTTGGATCAGGCTAGCCTGTGTTCTGCTGGTGACTTATCTCCTTACATGAGGTGTTGAACAAAGTACCTGGCTACCGTGCTGCTCTGTGTACAGGTCAATGAGGAGTTAACCCATATCGGGTTAAGACGCAACAAGTTGCCTGTGCGTGGGTTTCTTTTGTGTGTGTGAGAAGGAGTTTGTGGTAGGAAACGAAGCATTTACTGTGGTGGGGGGGACTTTTTTTTTTTTTTTTTACATTCATGAATTCTTGCTTATCTTTTGGAGCAGATTTATCTCTCGATCTTTTAAAATGTGGCTCTGTTCCATATTGTCTGGTGACATATTGTAAATTTTCTTGGTAGAGCTGGTCTTCAGGGACTTGAAAATTCGTTCTATTCCACTTCTGCAGGTGTAGAGATGTATGGGGGGGTTTACTTGTGATGGCAAGAGAGGCTGTCTTGGGCTTACTTGACACTTCTCCTCAATACCTTCTGTCTGCCAGTTCAACCCAAAATCTGAAAATTGAATTGGGACCTCTTGGGCTAACATATCATGAAAATCAGATGCTGTGCTCAGAGCTTCGTTAAACATTCCATTTGATTAGAAGAGCTAGAATAGCATCCAGCTGAAGCTGAGTTTAATAATTCTATTTGAAGCACAAGCCAAGAATAGAACTGGGCTAAGTCTCCCATACCTCGTTTGGCTCTGTGGCTGTAAACAAGAGAAACAAACTTCAGCCAGGGGAAATGACTGAACCGTATGCAAGAAACAAACTTTTCGAAGAAGAACTGTTGTAACAGTCATGCAAGTGAGAACTTACCAGCCACATTGAGGGGACAGAAGTTTTTATTTCATAGGTATTCCCACAGTGAACTCGCTGTATATATGACAGGACCAAGGGGCGTCATGAGATTGAAAGAACTTTATTGTCAACACTGTTTAAAGAAAAAAAAAAAAAGGGAAAAAAATGCCTCTGTCCCTCGGTGGTTATAAACTAGATGTTATTGCTCTGATATAAGTGATGCCTTGGAACAGCAAGTTATAACACACAAATAGTGGCATTAAGTAGCCTTGTAGCTCCTGCATGCTCCTTATTGTCTTGCATTTGCTTGAGGGCCCTTCTGCTTGTCAAGTCAGACCAAGGTGGTTTGGTTTTGTTTTCCTTTCTTTTTCAAGCAAGGCCAGAGTATTATTGTGAGAACACCCAAAAGCAGTTCTATTTGCCAAAATAAGCCCAAATTTGTTAGTGAATTGACCCATGCTTATGTTGGAGCCTCTCAGACAGAAAGACGCTTATTGAGAAATGAATGGCTTTTGTTGTTGTTGTTAGTGTTGTGAAACTGTCCAGAATTGTTCTTCTGGTGTTTTGTGACTGAATGTATAAAATTGTTTGTTCACCTCACAGGGGGCCCTTGGCCCCAGTACTGTTTCCTGCTGTACGCCAGCTAATGCTGTTTGATGGCTTTGCTGGAATAGAGAAGGGAGGCCTCAAACAGGTCAAAAAATAGGCAGGGTAGCTCATGCAAGACCCTTGGTGGTAGCCACAACAGAGGCCGGGGTGCGGAAGACAGCAGCAAGGGCTGTCAGCCACGTCATGTATCTGAGCAAAGCTAAATCTACTACCCCTTCCTCTCCTCTCAGGCTTGAAGTTTGCACTTTCTGAAGTAGGGAAAGTGCAAAATCCTTCTTTTCTAAAGCTAATTGGTATCTACCTGTCTTCTTGATAGGAGAAGAGGAAATGAATTCAAGTTACGCCTGCCGACATTTAGACTGGACATTAGAAAAAATATATTCACAGAAAGGATTGTAAAGCACTAGAAAAGGCTGCCCGGGGAGATGGTTGAGTCACCATCCCTGGAGGGACTTAAAAGACTCTGTAGATGTGGTGTTGAAGGACATCACTAAACCGTTAGTGATGACCTGGCAGTGCTGGGTTAATGGTTGGACTTAATGATCTTAAAGGTCTCTTTCCAACCAAAACTATTCTGCAATTCTGTTCCTCCCTTCCTTACCTGCCAGCCTTGGAAGATTAGGGCAATGGGCCTTTCTAGGAGAATAGTAGGGGCAGCTGCTTGTCAGGGAAAGAGTTGCCTTTGGAGCTGCTCTTGCTGGGTAGTTGAAGACAGGCCTTTGAGTGAGCTGGCAGCTGAGAGAGAAGGTGTGTTAGAAGTGCGGAGAACTTGTAGTGAAGCTGATCCCTTACACCAGTGGGTGGATGCCCCTTGGAGTTTTTAGTAGGCCCGGTGGAGAGGAGATGGTCAGTGCTGCATTTTTATGTCTGTCTTAACATTTGGGAAAGCAAGGGAGAAGTGTATGTTAACAGCTTACATAGGGTAACTTCTCCCTGGGAATGTATAGCCATGGCACATACAGGTAAAAGGAACACTTTTGCTCTGCTTGTAATACGTTTTTCCCCAAGGGCATGATAAACTTGTCTTGAGATGACGGCTTATGATCAAGAGACTACGTTGTCCTTTGGCTGCTGAATTTACTCTTCCCTCAGAGAAGGCATGAACTTTCTGGGTGTCGAACCACTTGTATTCCGCCCAAGCAGCTGGTGAAGATGGGAAGGCCTACAAAACAGCCCCGGGACTCTTGGAAGGAGGGAGGAGCAATCATTTAAGTGTAATTCAGACCCTTCAAACCCTTTCCTGTAACAAGCATTTCCTGGAGTGATGACCCCTTTTTCTCTTCCACCGCTCTTTCCCTTGCACCCTTAATTTCTTAAAGTACAGTGGCTTAGCAGAGAGCAGGCGGGAGATGATCCCTGTTTAACTGGGAGTTGTAGAGAGGAGCAGAGCTCAGTGGGAGCACATAATGGCTAATCCAGGGGAGATGAATTGCTACCAAGTTGGGATGAGGTAGAAGCTTTGCTGCTGAGATTGTTTCCACCTGCTGTGGGCCGCTCTGCAAAGATGCTCGGGGATCTTGTCTGAGAGTGCCAGTCAGATATTGAAGGGAGAGCTTGTAAAACAGTTTAGAACCTCTATCGCAGCTTATCTCATTACTGGGGGAGCTGAGTTTTGACTGGGAGGGGGATTTTGGAGGAGGAGGATGTGGAAAGCCTTTTTTATTCTTACTATTTTTTTAGCCAGAAAATGTAGTGTCAGCACAAAGAAGCTTTTTTGCAAATCTGTCAAAATGTTAAGCAGCTTTTTTTTTCCCTTTTAAATCTGAAGTATTTTGAAGCACTTTGGAAATGCAAAGCACTAGGAGTGCTAAGTACTCCTTATCGTCTGCCTAAAAGCAGCGTTTGAGAAGCAAAAGATGTATCTGTTTCAGGCCGCTGGCTGCTCCTTATCGTTTTTCCAGAGCTGCCACCCAGCCCTTTGCCTCCCTCCCACGGCAGAAGGGGGAGCGCGCTCCAGTGTGCCAAGGTAAGGAGGGCTTCCTGAGGGAGGAGAGGAGACCTGCAGGTTAGCGTCCTGCCTCCCCACCTCCTTTGTCTGAGGAAAGGGAACAATGAAGTCGAGTTTCAGTTTGAGTGGTCCTAGTCTGGAACTACGACCACTTCTTCCAGCTCTGGAGACATCTTTATAGAGAATTGCACCTTATTAGCTTAGTTGAGGAATGAGGAGATAGGTCCTTCTGCAGGGAGAGGGGAGAGGAAGGGAGGCTGAGCAGGAGCTGTCTTCAGCAACTGCTGGATTTTTCCAGAGGCTGTTTCTTCACCTCATCTCCAACAGAATAGCAACAAAAGAACTACAATCATTTAGATGAAGCTTTTGTTCTGCGTATCTCAACAACCTTTTGAGCAGGCTTCGATGAGAGAATCTTCTTTCCTCACGAGCCAGCTCTACAGCTGGGGGAACCCCAGTTCTCTCACTGGGTTTTCAGCACCAACCTCTTCCCTCAGCGTAGGCACATCGTTTGGACACTTTTGCACACCGATTCGTCTAGATTGGTACGCTCCCTTTTGGTTGGGGGGGCAAAGCTGGGGATGGGGTCGGAGGGGGGTCCCCGATTAGTTTTGTTCTTGTCTCTTCGGTTGTTGCTGTTGTTCCTGTCAGCACGCTAGAGTACCTGAGTCTTTGCACACAGAAAGCTTCCTTTTGCACAGAATGAGCTTCTAGCTTTTGTACAGACTAATTGAATGTATTTGGGGAAGGGGGGGGAATAGGGAGTAAACCAATTCCAAACAAACCAATCGGAGTATAATGCCTTTTCTGAGCGAGTACGTGCTGTAAAAGGAGATGGTAATAGCAAAGGGAGGGCAGGCTCAAGTGTAATTTGACACAAAGTATGGTTTTATTTTTGTACCGATACGGATAAGAGACTGTACAGCATCTATTTATTTAGATGATTTATGTGGTAAATGTTGCAAACAAAATTATCAAAATATTAAATATAAGAACTGACATTTACCTAACGGTCTGTTTGTGTGGTCATTTACCTCCCCCTGCTTCAATTCTAAGCTGAATTATTTTCTGCCAGTCATTTGTGTTGGTGTGAACGTGCAGTGCGGCTGGAAGAAGAATGGAAAACGTATGCGTGTGCGTGAGAGAGATCAGTAAAGAAGGATCGATGGAGAATGGAGCCTGCAGAAGGCTAGTTCTGACATTACTCATTACTTTGATTCGAGGATGTTAGCGTTTTATTAATTTTTAACCCACTGGGTAAGTTAGAGGTGTACAGAGGTGACCTGGGACCGCTCATCTTTGATGGATTAGAATGTGAAGAGGAGAACGCCGATAGCAGGGTGGCTGCTGCTCTGGGTTTGGGGAGTTTGTGATGTCCTCGCACAACGCTGCTGTGCCAGGACAGCTCTGCCGGCACTCGGGGGGTGCTGCGGGTGCCCCGTATTCTGTGTCTCTTGTGGGAACAGGGAAAATCTGAGGCAAGGCCCGGGCTGCCAGACACGCTCCACACCGGTTGCCAGTGGGGAAGCCATTCTCCTCCAAGTCAAAGAATTCAGGGGCTTGGTCTGCAGGGCTTTCAAGGAGCATCCCAGAAGCACAGCAGGTCCTGGGCAGAGTTTGATTCACTGCCAGTAACACAGGGCTTAGCTGAGGAGCCTGAATCCTGGAACTGCTGATGGTCAGTGGAGAGAATCCCTAATGCCATTTCATCTACTTTGGTTTCTGACTTGCTGCCTCGAGGTGTGTGCCTCTTCATCCTCTGTGGAGGGGCAGGCTCACCATTAACTGAGGTACCTCAGCAAGGGAACGGTGCTGTCTGACACATCTTCAGTAGATGGAACGTGGGGGTGAGCCCTGCACCCGAACGCAGCTATGACGTCAGTCACAAAAGCAGAGGGGGATGGGGTGTGCTTCCTGAGTCAGTCGTGGCTCAATGCAGCGTGTTTAGCTCTTGCCTGTGCTACCAAAGGGCAGCCAGCATGCTTCCCCTCAGCCAGGGAGGCTGGACTGGAGCGGTGGCGTCGGAGCAGGACTCCAGCCAGCCACTTACTTTCTGGCAGCAGCGAGTGAGTCAGGTGAAGTTGTAAGAAGCTGCAGTGCAGAGTTACGGGAAAGCCAGCTCCAGAGATCGCTTCTTCCTACCCCTGCCAATGCCGCAGAGGCTGGCTGGCACCAGAAACTCGTAATGGCTTGTCCTTTCGCCTGCATGTGTTGGTTGGATTAAAGGATAATCTGGATAGTACTTCTTTTTCTTTTTTTTTTCTTTTTTAATAATCTGTTGCCATGGCCATCCCTCTGATCCGTGCGGTGCAGCCAGCTTGAGTGGCGCAGCTCTCCCCATGGGATGCCTGAGTAGAAGGGTGCTCTGCTGTGCCACAGGACAGGCCCCCAGGCCCCTGCTGTGGTGGGCAGCACCCAGAAGGGGAAACCACCCAGTTCGAGCAGCTCAGGGTTCACTGTGAAGCACAGAGTGAAATGCAGAGCGCGTGGCCCTTGTGATGGCAAGTGCTAGCAGGATGCTGGACGTCACCTCCTGTCCGTTCAGCATCACTCATCTTCCCTGCTCTTGATCAACTCTTCCCAGTGTTTTACTCACCAAGCAACTGTTTTTGAAGCACGGATGGAAGAAACCTGGGGGATGGTGTAATCGCCCCTAGCCAGAGGCAGCCTGGGAGGCCAGGCCCATTTGGGAACTTGTAAACAGGCCCCAGAGATACCATAGCGCTCTGATGGTGCAGGCACTGCGGGAACCCCACCAGCCTTCTCCTCCCTCTGCTACATCAAAAAGTTAGTGGGCTGGAGGGGCGGTGGTTCTGGCCACTGCTTGGGCCACGCAGAGCTACCCGTAACTGCTGCACGGGGCAGCGCGCAGTCAGCTCTGAGCGGTGTCGCTGCTCTTGCACGTTTCAGAGCCGCAGCTGGGAAATCGCACCGTGTGTTGACATGGATGACCACAGCACCAAGGGTTTGCTTAAACTGGTACACCACTTGCCAGTGATGCTGGTGAGAAAGGTCCCCCAAAGCTTATGGCTTCTCTGCGCTGGCTTCTCACTGCTAGCCAGGAGCGCGACAGCGTATCCGATGGCACCGGGGTCTTGCGGGCAGCGAGGCACCAAAAATATACCTTATTTCAGTGTCTGTAGCGAACAATGGCTGTTCCGGGAGAGCCATCTTCCAGGTTGTGGTTCTTTTATTTTTTTTAAAGTGTTTTACTGGAAATGTGAATGAAACAAAGGAAATACCCAACAATGCTCTGAACAGCTGGACATTCTGCTGCTATTTTGCTTCGTGAGAGTAAAAGTTAGATGAAAGAGCCCAGGGCTGGGCAATACCTGTGCAGTGGCTGCTCACAGTGATTTTAGCAGTCGCTGTGACTGGAAGGCAGGTCCTGCTGACAGGTGGAAGGAGAAAATAAACAAAAAGCACATGGAGCTCTCTGCAACACTTCTGTCCCACGGATCGGGGGGAGATCCTGAGGTGTGGTGCTGCTCATGACCCCTACGTGTTTGGGGACAAAGCCATCGGCCACAGCTGCTGCCCGTGTGTCTGTGCAAGGACGCTTCCCCTGTTTGATTTGGGGTGCCTGCTTTTTAGGGGGGATGATACTGGCGGTAGGAAGTTCAGTCATTTGACAGCCTGCCACAAGTGTAAAAGCAGTTGTTTAAATAAAGTGAACGGTAACAAATACACCAATTTAAATATGGATTGTGTTAATGAACACTTAATGTGCAAAGTTAAAAGCAGTTAAAAGTGAAAAGAAAAACGCAACGGGTGCGATCAACTTGTTCTTTTGAAGTCACCTTCAAGCGTGTAAAGAATTGAGATTAAAAGAAAAGGTGGTGTCTAGAGAAATGGGGCAGCCCAGAAGGACTTGTCCTATTCCAGATGAGAGTCTTGAGTGATCCGTTTTGTTCTCAGTTGGCCTGTGATGGTAAATACCTGAGAAGGGGCCTCTTACAGCGTATTCTCAAAGCGGGTGATATGACCTAAATGCAGAATTATCAGTGGTGAAGTACACCATGGCTCGGTCCCTGACCACAGAAACACCTTGTTCTCTGAATTGTTCCCATCTCTCACACCAGGGTCCATGTGACTGTGCATTTGCCGTCTCGTCCCTGTCGGTATTCAGCAACATCTCCATCAACCCTTTGAATGAGGACAGGGCAGCAGGGAACGTGTCCTCTCTTGAATCACCTTTCCTCCGGTCAGAGAGATTGTGTTGGCTGCAACTGCCCATGGTGGTTTCAGCTGCTGAGGTGCAGAACACAAAGCTGTGACAGATCTTGCCTGAATTGCAGGCGGTGATGAAAACACTCGTTCTCTTCCCAGCTCACCTTGATTTGGAGAAATCCATCCCCACTGGTACTGATAAATGCAGCCATCTCCACAACATCCTCCTGGGTGGAACTTCTGAGCCAGTGGCAGAAAGGGAAAACGAATGCGAACGGGGAAAGGACTAGCAAAGGCCACAGGGGCTGCGACTGCTCCCACCAAGCTGCCTGAAGAGCAGGCAGCAGAGGGGGACCAAGGCTCTGCAAGTAGCTGGTGAGAAAGTAGCAGAGGCCAGTTGGCCGCTGCTTACGGCCCTCACCGCAGCTCTCCCTTTCTCTAGCGGGTATCGTTTGGAAACGTGGTCCCTCCTCACCCTAAAAACGGAGCTAAAGCAGCAGAAACCACTGCTGTTCTGCGGCGGGTGGTGCCTCCAGGCAGCAAAGGACCAGAGCCCCTCACCAAGGCAGCGGCAGGGCCGCCGCTTCCATTTTGAATCGCACAGGGCCGAGTTTCGACGATGGTTGGTTTTATTTCCCCCCTTTCTGCCTCTTGAGCACCCGCGAGGGAGCGCGGAGCACGCCGCAAATTAAACAGGATTTTGCAGCAACACTCGGGGCGGGGAATTCCTCGAAGCGACTTAACGTTTTTCTTCTTTATTTTTATTTTTTCCGAAGGATTCTGTAGCTCACTTGGCCCGTTTACCTGGCGGCACCTGCCACCGGCTCCGAAACCAGGGCACGGAGCCCAGAGGGGAGGAGGGGGGGGACACAAGGAAGGATTTGGGGCCTTTATTGCCCGTTTGGGGCTCGGCGGGGCCTCTGCAGAGGGAGACGCGGCGGCTGCGCGGCCCCCGCCGCCGCCGCCATTGTTGAGAGTCAGCAAAGAGGCGCCGGTTCGGGCGGGAACGGGCTGGGGCGGCGGAGGGGCGGCGCCGCC
>WEIS01087224.1:3928-24942 GCA_013389965.1 Todus mexicanus | reverse complement strand
GGCTGGGCTGGGGGCGGTGCGGGGGTGTGTGTGGGGGGGTGTCCGTGTGGGGCCTGGCGCTCACCCCGCCGCCCCTGTGCCCCCTCTGTGCCCCCGCCGCAGGTACAGCACCTGGGAGCCCGAGGAGAACATCCTGGACTCCCGCCTCATCGCCGCCTTCGAGCAGAAGTGAGTGGGGATGGGAGGGAGGGAGGCAGGGAGGAGAGCGCGGCCCCGGCTCGGGGGGAGCGGGCGGGAAGGGGCACACAGCCGCTTCTCTGCTGCCTTTCAGATCTTTCTTTCTTCTTTTATTTATTTTTTTTTTCCTTTTAAACTTGTATGTCTCTTCCTTTGGGAAAAGTTTTAACTTCTTGACAAATTTGACTCCCAAAGGGAACGAGAGCGTGAGCTGTACGGGCCCAAGAAGAGAGGACCTAAGCCCAAAACTTTTCTGCTGAAGGTAACTCTTATTTAACTAACTTAGGCCTCGACAAATGCCTCTCAAACCTCACCAGTGTGTGCCCTTTGCAAGGACTGGGCTTTCAAGTGACTTGTGCCTGCCACCAGGCTCTGGGAGGACAGGGACAAGCGACAGGAGAGCGGGTGGGGGGCAGAGACACCGACCCGTGTGGGGAGAGCAGAGCGTGTGTGCGTGCGGCGGGTGCCCCAGCAGGACGCTCGCTACACGCGGATGTGCACGGTGAGGTTGCAATCTCTTTTTTCCAATATCCTTTCCCTCTTTACGGCCTTCTGCTGCCGCAGTGGAGAGCGAGCCAGCCCCGCTCCCTCTTCCCTCTGCAGCCTATTCCATCCAGCTCTGTGCCCTGCAACTTAGCAGCATGCTGAGCAATCGGGCAGCTGTGACGGGAATCCCGCTGCCACTTGTGCTCCTCCAATTGTGTTTCAGGATGTAGGTGCTCCACGGGAGTTTTGTGAAGGGTTCATGTTTTGATCTGTAAACTGCAGGCTTGTTTTCCCTTTTTGGGGGGGGAGGGGAAGGGAGGGAGAGAGGAGTGTTTAGTCGCTAGGTAGGATAGCAGCTGAAGTTTCCAGTTCCCCTCTAATAGACCCAGCATGTCTGCAAGAAGGTGCAGTCACAGCATCTCTGCTAACGTGCAGTGAAGAAGGCGAAAGATAGTCCCGAGTGCAGCCCTCTCCATCGCCCCTAATCTTTTTTTACTTTCTTTTTTTTTTTTTTTTGGATTAAGAAATTTGGTAGCTGTATGACTGATATGTGAGCTCTGTGGATTTATTAGTTGAGACAAACCCCCTTGCTTTACTCCCCTCTTCTCCCCCTCCCTCTTCCTCGCTGTCTCAATCTCAGACTTCGGATGAATGTGGAAGCAACACACGTTTGTACAATTAAGACAAATGAGTGAGTTCACAGCTTTTCTGGTTTTGATCCGGTACAAAGCCCTGGAACAGCCAGGGTGGACCCTGTGGGTAAAGGCATCGCTATCACTAAGTCATCCTACGGCTTTGGGCAAGTAATTTAGCTTTTGTGCGTGTTTCCCCATCTGTGAAACAGGTTAATACTTTCCTTTGCCTGACAGCGGTAGGAGCTTTACTCAAGTCAGCGCAGCACTTTTAACCATATGAGCACCAGAAAGAGCGGCGAGGGATAGGGTGTCACTTCTCCCCTGCTTTAAGAGGGCGTAATGAAGCACACAGAAGAAGTGCAGGAACAGGCGTATTATGATGCCCTGAGTAAACCCCAGGGGACTGTGATAATCCTCGGAAAGTCCTGCTCATGGAACCATCCTTCTCTCCCATCGCCTTCTTTTTTCCTAACAGTTTTCTGTATCTGCAGGCAGAGAGCTACAAACATGACTGATACATACCACCTCTTACACTTTATTCAGGGAAACTGAAGTAGTTGTTTTTTTCTCTTTCTGGCAGTCATGCATTAAATGAAACCCTTGTGTTTAGGTTTCCAACAATGCAGAGGAGCACTTAAAGGGAAACCACCAGCTTAAAATAGTTCTCTGCTTGAATTAAAAAGAATACTGGTATTTGTAACAACCTGACATAGTTCAGAGTAGTAGAGAAGTGTTTATGCTCTGCTTTCAGTGTTACTGTGTGTAATCAGTTCATATTTTTGATTCTGAATGTGGTACGGCAAAGTACATTGCCAATTTTTCACTCATTTTGAAAAAAACAAAACCAACCCCCAAACTCAAAAATAAACCCCGCTCATTCCTCCTCTTCTCCCCTTGCCCTTTAAAACCCCCGTAAACTTAGAACCTGAATTATTCAACAGCATCCTTTGAATCATGTCCCTGACACGTTTCTATGGCACATCTTTCTGCCAGCTTCTCAAACACTACTGAAAACCTGTAGGTTTGTGGAGCTGGCTTCGTGCTTTGTAGAAGCTGGATCGAAATGGGGAGCAAGATGAGCTCTCCTGGAGGCTGGTACCACGTTGTGGGAGAGGCTGGCAGGGCAGAGCGCTGCTGCTGCTTGGTTTGCAACTCTGGGAAACAGCTGGTGAAACTTACTGCTCTGACTTGCCATTTTTCTGTGACTTCGGATCCTACCCTAAAAATAACACCCCCAGCCAGGCAATGAGAAGTAACTCTATCTCAGACAGCCCTATCTGAACTTGTTTGAGCTCTCTTCAGACAAACCGCTAGCAACGCAACTGCGGCTGGAAACGCGGCAGTGATAGTTTGTGGTGCAGGCAGCTCTCGGTCAAGTCCTCTGACCTGCTGGAGGTGTGGGTTTGGCCTGTGCTAGCCCTGCGGGACCAGTGCCGCTGTGGGAGGAGCAGGATTTGGTTCTGCCTCGTGCATCGCTAGTGATGTTTATGGTTCCTTCAGCTGCCGAATCTCTTGCCAGTGAGAATTTCAAGAGCAGGGGAAGAAATTTGATTCTTGCATCCCAGAGGGAGTCTTTGGAGTTGGCAGCTAGAACAATATTCTCTTTGATCTGTTAACTGAACAGATTAGGCCTGGTCGCGATGATGTTTAAGCAGGAGTCCGGCCTAGGACTGCTTTGGTAGACCAGTCTGCCCTTGATTCAGCAGCTTGTTGGGACTTTTCACATGTATCAGTGCTTCAACTTTGGTTTTGGTATCTCCAGTAGGGCATTGAAGTAAGTACCCTAGTGTGCTGCTTGGTCACTCGGCTTTTGTGGGTGTCTTAGTTTGCAGCTGGGGCTAAGTTTATCCTGGGATTAGTTCCCAAAACCTGCAGATAGACACCCAGGGGGATTTTCAGAAAACATTCCAGCAGGTTAGTGGCCCACGCCTTTGGAAAAGCTTTGAAAAGCTGCATCTTCAGCCACCTGCTGCCTTTGTAAGCCAGGCTCCTGTTGCTGAGAGCTGGCTAACACTTGCCCTTTCGATCAGACTGCACAGGAAAGTTACAGCTTGAGCTTTGTAACATTGCTGTTGAGATGGCTGGCGTTGAAAGTGACCCCTGCAAACTTCAACTGCAAAGATTTGGGCAGGAAATGGGTCTTTATCCTCTGCAGACTAGGGGCAAACTTTCCCACAGCTGAGATCAAGCTTGGCGGGAGGTTGTAATTCTTGGGAGGCTGCTGGTATGCTGCGAGCTTTGTGCTGAGCATCTGGGAAGCAGAGTCCTCGCTCTGAAATGCACAGCACTGTGCATAAAGCTCTTACCTTACTATTTAGGTGTCTGGCAGAAGCTGTCCTTGAGGACAGGCCCTTCAGCTGCAGGTCAGAACGCAAGGAAGCTAGTGCAAGGTTAGAAAGACTCACATAGCACATACTAGAGTGATCCTCCTCTTTTCCCCTGCTCGCTTTGCTCTGGTTTTGCTTTTCCCTCAGCACTCCGCTGTGTGGAATGCAAAACTCGCCAACTAATCTAATAAAGTCTAGCAAGTGCTATTAAGAGAGAGAGCCCGGTTTGGAAGCTCAGTGGGTGTGTAGCAAAGACCCCTTGGTCAGGGCGGCTGTAAATACTAAAGTGAAAAGGCTGGAGAAGGTTAATGGGAAGGAAGAAGTGAGGGAGAGCAGAGCAAAGGGAGAGCCTTAGTGGGAGGGGAGGGGAGGGGGGAGAGAAGGGGCCAAGCAGCATGGTGTGCTGTCGCTTTGCCCTTCCTTGAACTCTGAAGTTGGAATTAGGTTTCTTTTGATCTCCTCCCTGTTCGTAAATTATCCCCGAGTGGTTTGAAAACAGACCATTCCCCTTTGTAGCATTTTGTTCCCCATCCAGTAGGGAAACTTTAGTTTATGGCAGTGTTGCTTGGGAGAGCTGTGCTATGAACCGTCTTGCTGTTGCCTTGTCACTTGGAAGACTGCAGAAGAAAGAGGGCAATAAAAAGGCAGAATGGCAGCCAAAAAGGGGAAAGAAGAGCCCTTACGAATGCTGTTTGGAGCAAGAGCTGTGGGAATGCAGGTGGAGAATAAAAGACAAAGCAGAACCAGTAATTTATGAGAGTAGTGCTACTATGGTGCAGCAGTGCTGCTGGAAATGACCTGGGTTTGAAATAATTAACTAGAAATCTGTTGCATTACAAGGTCTGGGATTTCGTTTTTTGGCTTTTTTTTTTTTTTCTTCCAAATTGCAGAGGTTTTGGTACAAATCAGGTAAGAGAGGCTTTTCTGAGCACGTGTCTGTGTACGTGCTTGTGTGCCTCGGTGCGTTAAGGGAATGAATGAACAAATATGCTTGGTGGGCCTCAAGGGACATTTATTCAGAAATAGTAGGGAACAGGGGAGATATGCTAGTTCCCAGGGGCAATGAGGGAGGGAGCGCTGTACGAGCTAAATAAAGGTGATACATATCCCAAAAGGGAAGAGGGGGAAGGGAAGCAATCCTAGCAATAGGCTTGCTCTCGTGACAGAGCACTGCAGCAAGCCTCCAGAAGCTGCATCCTGATGTAGGCTGAGCTGTAAGCAGAAAGTGAATTATTTCGTATACACGCTGAATACCTCTTCAGCAGCGAGCAAGTCCTGCAGGTGAAAACAGTAAAACCCAGAGAGGTAGTTTCTGTTTGGAAAACAAACTTCTGAGTGAAGTAGCGAACTGTGGTCACCCACCTGAAAGGATTAAACAGGTTTGTTTTTCAAAGACCTTATGCTCATACAGCTCAACAGGGTGATTGAGTAATGGATCCGTAGCAGGCAGAAGCGTGTTTCCAACTGAATGCTGTGTCTTCCCAAACGAGAGGTAGCAAGTTGCTTAATGTGAAGTTGGAAGCAGGAGGAGGAGAGCCCAGAAAATGCCCTGTCCTCTGCAGGGTAGAGACCTGAGTTCGTACAGTTGATGCCTGAATAAACCTGATCCTGGGATAGGAATACCGAGCTTTGCAAGTGAGAGGGCTCTAGGGGCTGGTCTTAGATAAAAGCATCTGATAGTATTTTTCTTGAAACCTTACCTGGAAAAACAAGCTCAAGGTAAGCTGAATATTTGCATATTGCTCTTTGGAACTCGTATTGAAGTTGGTCACTGGGGATAGCAGTGTAGCGCCAGGGGAGGACCGTTGGGTCCCAGCTTGCCCTCTCCCTTCATAATCTGGCCAAAGAGATCGATGCTGCATGTGGTCTACCTGGAGACTACTGAAACTGGAATTTATTAAATGCAGAGAGCTGAAACACGAGTTGGAAACAGCTTCAGCCTTGAGGAAGTGCCCTAGAAGTAACTGGAAATGCCGGCACATAGCAAGGAAAGGAGACCTAGTGGTTCTGGCGCACTGGAAAATTCCCAGCCGTGGTCTGGAGCTTTGTGCTAGCTGTTGTGTAAGCAAGACAGGTCTCTGTCAAAACAGGACAGGAGCCGATTAGTGTGCACAGGCTGAGAAAGGAAAATCAGCAGAACTATGGAAGGGCAGTGACCGTCCCAGCATTATCGCTTTTCATTTAGCGTGGCTGATGGGAAGCTTTGCTGAGGAATTTTGGGGTGTGAGTGTTTGTGACTGCCTCCCCCAAGCTCAGGGGTTGCCATCATCCCTCACATGGGTGATGGAGGGCAGTGCTGTGGGTGGGTGAGTGTTAGGCGCGACTCCAAGCAGAGTGGCACAGAAGGGGCAGAACTCCTTGCTCCACGGTGTGATTGCAGGGTAGGGAATTAATCTAGAAGACGTGCGGTGTTGGCAGCGGGAGAGGCCCCCAAGGATGCCTGTGCCTCTGCATTGAAGCTGTGGATCAAGGACTTTTGCTGGTGCATCTGTCTATACCCTCTCCTTGGCTTCCCAGTCCTGCGTTTTGGAACGGGACACTGTGTTGCACTTTGCTCTCTGCTGAGCAGTGGTAAATTGGCAAGAAGCCCAAAGCACAAGAGCAGCGGTGCTGGAAGGTCTGGCTGTGATGATGATTTGGGGGGATGTGGGTTGTGGAAAGGAAGAATAAAATTGTTAATCCGGGCTCTGTGCTGGTATGTAATGTGAGAAAGCAAGCTGTAGCTTGTCCTGGTGTCTGCCACCTGCTTCAGAGGGACCTGCAAAGAGAGGGAGCAAGCACAGGCCTAGATGTGCTTTCATCTGTGCCTGTGACCTCCTGGTGTGGTCTGCACAGTCTCTTAAACTGTGGATCATTGGGATGGGGAGCATCAATACGGGGTGTGGGGAGTTTGCTGGTGTGCTCCAGCCTGTAGGATGCCTGGGACAGGAATTGTGTTGAGCTGCTACCTTTCTCAGCAGTTTGGGGCATGGAGTAATGTGCGAGGCTGAGCAAAGAGAAACTGGCTGGACGCTGGGATGCTTCCTGCTGCAGCGGGGTATGTTGGGGTTTGTCTGTGCTGGGGCCACATCCCTCTAGCTGGGTGAAACAGCCCCGTACAGCCCAGGTTTAGCCTGCGGAGTGTCTGTGCCTGGCAGCTGTGTTACTCATCTCTGTTTCTTTGTCAGTCAGCTAATACAAAGTTTGGAGTCCCTGGTTCAGATGAGCCTTCAGTCTGTGTTTTCACATAACAGCAGCGGAAAGATGCTTCACCTTGCTGTCCTTTTAAAGCCAGGATACAAGTACAGAAGGGCACGATCATCCACCTTTAACCAGAGAGAAGTAAAATGTGTTTGTGTCCCTGTTCTCTGCTCGTTCAGGATCTTCTGCAGTTCCCATGGGGATCTTGGTGGGAGAAGAGGGGCTCTGGGTGACAGCAAAGCTCCGGGTATGTAGGGCCAAGGCTTTGAGCTTATTGTGCAAGAGCAGGCCTGGGCCCCTCGCTTAGATCTGTTCCATCTCTGCCTTTACACGCACTTTTATTTATTTTTTTTTTCCTCAGGCGTTTCTCTGGTGGGAGGCACAGGCTGCAGGGTGACAAAGGAGATGGTGTTGCAGTGCTTAAGCTCTTAGCTGGCAAGAAGCCATCCCGATCTTGGCCTGTGCTAGGGGGCAACAGGATGGAAGAGTTGGGGAGGAAAAGCAGCTGTCTTGCTCTAGCGCTGCAGTTCTTGTTGTGCCCACGAGGTGGGGGAAGGCGCTCACTAGATGGGCCATTGAGGGGCTCGCCTGGCCCCGCCAGGCCGGGGTGACTCCTGCCTGACAGCGCTGCTGAGAGGGAGTAATGAAGGGGGTTAGTCTGGGCAAGGAGCGGGGTGCAGGTGGGAGGCTGAACTCTACAAGCAACTGCGCTCTGACGAGGCATGATGTAAGAATATGCCCTGGGTTTCCATGCCCACGGGGTCTTCAGGTCATACTGCCTCAGCTTACCAATGAAACTGTTATTCCTGCTGCCAGAAAGTGTTCCTGACTCTGGTGCATGATCCAGGGCACGTTTTGGCACTAGCTCCAGGCGCCAGAAGAGCTTACAAGTCTTGTTGCCCTACCCTGGCTCTCAGGGAGGGCTGGCACCGAGCAGTTGAACCAGTGCTGTTCCTGCTCTCTTTCATTAGTAGGTTTCAAACAAGTGTGGTGTTCAAAAGCACAAGGCAATCTCTTCTTTCGAGACACAGTTAAACTTGACTTGCATTCCAGTTCATGTAGTCTCTGGCTTTGAACACTGATCCCTGCTCCCACAGCAGATAAACAACTTGCTTGTGGTCTCTAGTTCTAATTAAGCTTCATGTCTTTGCATCCCTTCTATTTAGCTAAGACAGTTTCGCCAGACTGCTCTGACCTGCCTCCATCAGTGTTCCTCGAGCCCCCTTTCTGCAGTGCTTTCCAGAGCAGATGAACCTGGTTGTGGGTGTGGAAGAGCAAACTGGATGCATTACTCTTCCTTTCCCCCTTGTCTCATGCTCATTTTGTAGAGGACACGATACAGTCCCCTCTGTTGGGACTGATACATTGGTTTGGGTGCTAACTCAACACTAACAGCCCCAGTGCCCTAGGAGGACACTTGGTTGTTTGGCAGGCAGGGGACAGTTGTGCATGTTGGGTGATGATGATTGGGGTGGGCCTTGGAAGCTATTAACTGTAAGCCTGGAGGGTGACAGGTTCCTCCTGGGGAAAGCGTGTGTCAGTAGGGGCATGGCCTAGGGAGGAATGAGCTGCCCAGAAAGGACACAAACAGTGCCCCATGCTTTTGTTGGGGCTGTAGCCATCAGTGTGTCACCAATATTCCATTCAGGGGAGTGGCGAAGTGGCCATCCCTGGAGATGTTAAAAAAATGAGTAGATGTGGCACCTGCGGACATGGTTTAGTGGCCACGGAGGTGTTGGGTTAAAGGTTGGACTTGATCTTAGAAGTCTTTTCCAACCTTAATGATTCTGTGATTCTCTAATAGTCCATAGGTGCTTAGGTTACCTGTGCTTGGCATTAATGTGGGTATAAATGTGGCACGGTGTTGCTGGTAAACACTTGTCCCGAGGTGAGCAACGCGCAGTGTGAGATCTGGCTGCACCTGGGCTCCCTCTCTGACGCTGTTTGTTTTCTCTCTCCCCACCACCGCAGGCTCGGGCCCAAGCGGAGGCCCTCCACATTGGGGATGTACACTTTTCTGTCAAGCCTGGTTCTAGCACCTCCTCTCCCAAGCTCCACTCCAGCGCCGCGGTGCACCGGCTCAAGAAAGACATCCGGCGATGCCACCGCATGTCGCGCCGGCCCCTGCCCCGTCCGGACCCCCAGAACGGCGGGAGCGTGGGTGGCGGGGCTGGAATCCGTCCTCCCGTCTCGCCCTTCTCGGAGACCGTCCGCATCATCAACCGTAAGGTGAAACCCCGCGAGCCCAAGCGCAGCCGCATCATCCTCAACCTCAAAGTCATTGACAAAGGTGGGAAGCCAGCCAACGGGGCTGGGGGGCTGGCCCGGCCCAAGATCCCCTCCCGAAACCGCGTCATTGGCAAGAGCAAAAAGTTCAGCGAGAGCGTCCTCCGCACCCAGATCCGCCACATGAAGTTTGGCTCCTTTTCGCTCTACAATAAGCCGTCTGCTGCACCTGCCCCCTCTCTGGAGGGCAAAGGGGAGCCCGAAGGCTCCCAGGCAGCCTCCTGTGGGCTTATTATGGGCTCCACCCCCTACGATGCCCCCAGCTCCAGCTCCTCTGGCTGCCCGTCACCTGCCCCCCACTCCTCCTCCGACCCAGATGATTCCCCTCCGAAGCTGCTCCCCGAGACCCTCAGCCCAGCCATCCCCGACTGGCGTGAGTCGGAGGTCCTCGACCTCTCGATCCCACCTGAGTCGGCTGCCACCAGCAAGCGTTCTCCCCCGGGGGGATGCAGTGGGGGGCAGACACCCTCCTTGTCCCTCTCCTCTTCTGACCCGGAGCAGGAGGCCGGCGACTGGCGTCCCGAGATGTCCCCTTGCTCTAACGTGGTGGTCACAGATGTCACCAGCAACCTCCTCACTGTCACCATCAAGGAGTTCTGCAACGCGGAGGATTTTGAGAAGGTGGCGGCGGGCAGCGGTGGCGGCGGAGGCAGCAAGTGAGCAGCCAGGTGCCCCCCTGCTCCAGGGGCGTGGGGGGAGCTCTGCCTGTGAGAAGTCGTGGTGCGAATGGCTGTCCTTAGTTCTCACCTTCTCCCCTTGGCTGTCCCTCTGCCCTCACTGCCACCCTTCCTCCTCCTTTCCGCTGCCCACTCCCTCTTGCCTGGAGGCTGGAGCGTGTCAGTGGCGGGGAGCAGGGGCACCCGCTCTTCCTGGGTGTCACTGCTGCCGGGAGGAGGCAGGGAGGGTCGTGATGAGGTTGGGGAGTGGTTGTTTGTCCTTGAATGTGGTGTTGTCCAACGGGCGGTGGAGCCTTTGGGGATGAAGGATGGGTGAGCGTGTGTCTGTGTGCCTGTGGGGGTGGTGGGGAAGGTGCTCTTCCTCCTCCTTCCCTACCATCTTTGACAAAAAGTGAAAAGGAGCTCCAGACCCTTGAGGGGAGGATGTAAGAGGATTGGAGCCCTCGCCCCCCAAGCCTTCTCCTGCAATGTGCATGCAGTCTCTTCCATTCCTGTGTTTCCACTTTGCCATGACTCCAGTCCTGCCATCCTTCTCCTTCTTGGCTTGCAGCCTGGATCTGCCCTCTCCTCTGCCATCCTCGTGGCAGGGGCTGATCCAGGTGACCACAAAGCGAGGGAGAAAGGGGCAGAATTGTCATGTCTGGAAGGTGCTTGAGGCAAAGCTGGGGTGATGCGGGTGCCCCATGCAGCATACACCCCATATTAGCTTCCCCTTTCCTTCGACTATTGGTGCTACCTTGGCAGTTGTATGGGCCCTTTCAGGTGTCCTGGTCCCTCCTCCTGCATCTTCCAACTTGTTCAGCTCTGCAGGGGGAAGGGAAGAAAAGGGGAGTCTGCTCCTAGCCCAGATCTTCCTCCTGGTGTTTATCACTTGCACTTGCTTGGGGGAGTGGGCATGAAATGCCCTTCCCTGGCGTTTCCGTGGTTGAAGTGGGAGCGGGCTGCGCATCCATCCTTCAGGTCAGGGGAAGACACGCCGATGGTGTGACACTGCCCCAGCCTGAGCGAGGCTGGTCTCCCGCCTTGGGCGTAAAGCTTCCCCCGTCCTTTTTTGCTTCCCCTTGCTCCCTCAGAAGGAGGGAGGGATGGATGGATGGATGTAAGGTGGGTCTTCCTGCTTCCTTTTGTTTCTCCTGCTCCCTCTTCCCTGTGCTGGATGGCCTGGAAGAGAGTTCCCCTCTGTCTTTTCAGCACCTGAAACAGCCCTTGCAACTGTCAACCAAAGGTGCTAATAAGAAAAAAATTGGTCTCTCTCACATCACATGCATGTGCACTGTATCTCTGCCCCCAGAGCTCCTGTGAGCCAATCTAGAAATTCCTTCTCTTTGCCCCTAGCTATTAGGAGCGAGCAAGACCACAGCTCGCTGCTCTTTATCCGCAGATCCCTCTTTCCCTTGCCGCCCTTGTCCACATCCAAAATAAGCTCTCTTTTTCACCTGCCGTTTCTGGCTTGCTGCATTTCCATGTGGGTCCTAAGCTTCCTGGTGAGATGCTGTTCCTTCGCTCTCCCTTTTCCCCCCTACTCGCACAGGACTCAGCCTGTAGGGGCAAGGAGAAGAGGTGCTGATCAATCAGGGGGAGAGCCTCAACCCCTCAGCCCTGTCCCTGGTATTTGGGCATGGGTAGAGGGGTGTCAGTTCTACATAACATGCTGCAGAGGTGAAAAGGGTGGAAAAAAATTCCCCGCACCAGGGCTCACCTACTTACAAACCTGCCCTGGGCGGGTGAACACGAGTGGAATTGGCCCCTCCGGTGCTTCCTCACGAGGGTGCTCAGGAGCTGCTGGCTCTGAGGAGTGCTCTCCTGAGGAGTAGTGATTTTGTGGTTGCGGTGGTCTGAGGGTAGAAGGGAGGCAGTTTGTGGGAGAGAGGTAATATTTGTCTGCCCAAGGGGTGTTGTTGGGGCGGTAGAGAAATAGACCAGCTTCTGACCTTAATTAGGGCTTCAGTGCCCAGAGCTTGTCTTTTCGCTGCCTCCAGCGCCTGGCTTGGTCTCATAAAATCTTCTCTGCCCTCCCCACAAGCCTTGCCTCTCATCGGGTGGTGCTCAAAGCTGTGGGGCACAGGGAATTCACACCAGCTGTGGTTGGGTGTTTGCGCAGACAGTCTGAGGGGCATTCCAGGTGCTGTTCCAGGTGCACCACCCTTCACACACCTCTTTCTTTTTCTTTCCTTGGTTAAAGAGCTTAGTGGACTCCTTGGGGATGTGATTGCATTCACAGCTGAAGCTAGGGGCAGGGAGAAAGAGACCCCCCCCAATCCATTCACCAAGCTAAGGCTTCCTATAACTTGTTGGACTCGTGTGCGTGTCTGTATTAATACCTGCTTGTATTTGTCGTGTCTTTACTTTGGGTTATTTGCATCTTTCCTGTGCCTGGCACACCCAGGGATCCCGTACTTTAGCATAGCCTATCCATTTGACTGCAGCTTCAAAGATGAGCAGTTTGTAGGCATAGGGAAAAGCTCGCTCTTAGAGAAACAGCGAGGAGATTCTGCTCTTTCTTTACTTTTTTTTTTTCCTCCCCCTTCTCAACAAGAACCGTTCTGCAGTTGTGAGGTAAGAGGAGCTTCGTGGGGTAGTTGCAAACTGGCCAGTCACTTTAGGTTGTTAAGTTACTGTTTGGTGTGTATGTGGTGATGTGTTTTGCTTCGTGGTATTGAGGTTCTGAAAAAAAATAAATAAAAATGGAAGCGTTTAAGTGGGAGATAAAAGGGAACTTTAATAGGAAACTCTTGATGTGTTTTGGCCAAGACGTGTTTGCTTGGCAGAAATCTTTTCCCCAGTGTCTCTTGTACGGTGTTCTTTGGGGGCAGGGGACAGGAATTGTTTAATCAAAGGGGTTTTGCCTTTCTCCAGAGTGACAAGCAAGGGGACTGTCTGTGAAGAGCAGAACAGTGGGTCGTTGTAGGGATACTCCTTGAGGACCTTCTTCCTGTGGTGAGGGGACTTGTTGTGGCAGAGGAACTCGTGCAGTAGATCCTCTTTGTGGAGGAAGAAAAGGAGTATGATCCGGCTTACAGACACAGCTCAACTGCTTGTGTGACAAATCTCTCCCTGGGTGGGTCACCAGGTGGGAACCAAACCCTGAACCTCTGGATCCGAAATGAGGATCCTGTGCTGGTTTGAGTTAGAGATTGGCTAACTCGAACGCGGCAGCTGCCTCAAGTTCCATCAGGTGGACGAGCCACCTGAGGCTGACTAACCTACCTTCGTATTCACGTGGGTTTACACTCCTCCTCCTGAATCTTCGCTCCTTAGCGGAGGTGGGAAGGAAGATCCATCTGTGCCCCTTTAAAAAGGGCATGGGGTTGAAGGAGGAGTTTATTTGAAAGTATCCCCTTCCCTTCCCCGTAACTCCTAGAAAAGAAACAAAAAACAGGGAAATATTCTCTGTGTCTGTGCCATGTTTGTTCTCTTGTCGTCGTGTTTTTAGAGGAGATTTTATGACGGAGTGGAAAAAGTGAAATGATTAGTTTTGCATAAAAAAAGAAAAGTTTAAAAAAAAATTTCTACAGGGAGAGAGCGAGAGAGAGAGAGTTTAAAAATGAATAAATAAATGCAGTGATTGCACAAACTGTAGTGGTATTAGATGGTCCTTAGAGAAAAGAGTATTTTGTAGTATCAAAGCATGTGTGTCTGGGATGGTGTTTGGCTTGCTGGGACTGGAAGGAAAGGCATTCTGGGACTCAGCAGCAATCTCTGAGCTGAAAAGGCAAGTTGCGTGTTGGAGGAACCCTGTCTACAAACCCTTCCCGTCCTTGCCTCCCAAGTGTTGGAGTGAGTTCCCTTCCCTCCCATACCTCTCCTGTGAGCTAAGGTGGAGTCTCCAAGTGGTTTTCTGGCCGAGCGGCCCTCAGAAATGGCCAGTTGCGTTCTGCCAGAACGTCAATTGGGCCACCAACATGGAAACAGATGACTTACTTTGCATGCACAGCAAGCTGCTAAGATTTGGGGTTGGCATGTACCTTTCCTGCCAAGTCACTGTCTCTTCTCTTTTCCCTCCTCCATAATCAAGCAGGGTTAAACATGATGGGCTTATCTCCCATCTAGGAAGCAGATACGCCTCCCCTCCGTAGGGTCTCTTAGCTTCTTCCAGCATCAGGTGGGGAGTGGCTTTTTTTCTGTGTAGGATTCACCACATCAGGACAGAGAACTGAGTCCCATCTGTATGTAGTCCGGCATCCCATCTCTGGCACTAGTCAGATCTTCAGAGGCAGATGAGGGAGCTGCCTTGTGTGCTCGGAAGGCGTTGCCGAGTGAGGCACGTCCTCTTCTTGAGGCCAGAAAATGCTGGAGGTTTCAGGGTGGGGAGGGGAAGAGGAACACCTTGGCAGGACTGTGCTTGAGTAGGGCTGCCACCTTCTGTGCCGGCTTCCTGCGGGATGGTGAAGGTTGCCTGAATGTTCCTCCAAAGCGAGTAGGCAGCCTTCGCATACTGGCTTCCCCATCCAAGATGTCTCTGCTGGGCCTTCATCTGGTGCGTAGGAGTGACTGCAGGGAAGAGGGAAGCCGCCAGATGTTGGTGTCTGAACAGAAGGTGGCAGGCAGGGGACGCTAGGACAGCTTTTCTTGTCTGGACTTCTCTGGTGCCCTTGGCTTTGCAGTGGCAGGTGACGGACGTCTTGATGCCTCTCAAAGCCTGGGCTGCTCTTGGGAACTTCTCCTCTCTCTGCCCATCGAGCTCTGTCAGTGCTTCCCACGGCCTTCAGCTTGGAGCAGCAGCCTCCTGTCTTGTGCTCTCTTTTCTCCTCGCTGAGCAGAGTGGGACTGGGGAGGTGTGAAGCTGATGAGATGCAAGCTCCTTTTGGGATGGGAAACAGACAAATAGGAGTGTGGTGAGCAGGCCCAGCTGTGGTGAGCCACTGCTTGATTTCTGTTTTCAAAAGAGAGAGAGAGCATTTCTCAGCGTCTCCCCTTAATGAAGTTCCCAGGGAGCTTTTAAGAAATAAAAATATATATTAAAAAAAAAAAAAAAGAACCCAAAACAGCAACAACAAAAAAACCCCACAATCCTGCTTTTTACCAGGTAGGAGCTGTCTCTGAGCTGAGTCTTCCTAGGGATTTCACTCCCTTTCCCAGCCCCTCTTTGTAGAGGAGGTTTTGGCAGCTCCCAGCGTTTGGAGATGATTGCCTTCCTGGGGACCTCCTGGCAGAAAGAGGTTGCCGTGCTGAAGGATGGTGTCCCGAGTGCCCTGCGCGTCTGCCCACCCGAGGTTGTGGCATTAGTGGGGCTGCTCAGGAGCAGGTCCTTCTTCCCAGGGAGGCGTAACAAACCTGGAGTGCGTGTCTGGCTTAAGTGCTTAATTTTTCCCCTCACCTCTTTCCCCACCTTCCGACAAGACGTTTTCCTCCTTGCCTGGCACATCCTTTTACTCCAATATCGCTTGCTTTTGCTGCATTTTTCAATTGCCCAATAATCGTGCAAGAGCTGGGATCTTATTTACTTTTTATATATAAATATATAAATATAAAAAATCCCTCCCTTTCCTCCCATCTCACCCACCACCCTGTGCGCAGCCTTCCTGATCTCCGCTCCGAAGACGGTGTGCTGTACAGGGTTAATTTGGGGCTGGGGATTCGGTGCCTCCTGGGTTCTGTTCGTTCTTGCTTTGCCGTGGCCTTTCTGCCAGCTGCGTCACTGCCCTGTGCCTCTTGTCTCCCTCGTGCGAAGGGGGTGGTGGGTGGAGGGGACCATCCTGCTGAGGGTGCTGGCAGCCCAACTCCCGCGGCGTTTGCACAGAGCCGGAGGAGTGCTGAGTACTGCTTCAGAAATCCCCCTCTCCCTGCCCGTGCTTCCTTCCCTAGGTAACTCCAGACAGTACCTTCATTTCATCGATCTTTTGGGGTTGAGCAAATAAGTGGCTTTATTTTCTGTTCTTCTGTTTTTTTAGGTCCCTTCCCAGAGTGCAATGTGAATGGTTTCTTTTTGGGGGTGTAGATGAGAGGAGATGTTGGAGTCTTATCTCCATCCTCACCTTTGCCCTTCCGTCCTCTACTCTCCCCTTTCGATGTTGCCCTGTGTCAGCCTGACGCGGCTAGAGGCGTCTGCACCCTTGTCTGGGCAGGGTCAGCAGCCCTGGCACCAGCAGCTTCGCACGTGTTCTGCATGGTGCAGCTGAAGTGCCCTGTGTCCTGCCTGCCTTGCCTGTAAGAATGTTTCAGGGCCCCGAGCTCTCCTTTGACCCTTTCTTTAAACTTCTTCTGAGAGTGGAGGCAGGAGTAGTCAGTTTGGCCTTCCCGTGGTGGTGGGCTGTGTCTGGCAGCTCTTCTGTCCCTTCCACCTCCTGTGGTGGGACCGTCCAAAAGGATGGTCCCTGGGGTGAGAATCCCTCCACCTCAGATGAGCGCTGTGCTTTGAGCCCTCTCCCTCCAGGCACCCATCTGAGTGGGGTGGAGGAGCTGGGGCGGCTTCTGCGCTCCTGGGCTGAGTGGAGCAGGGAGATGGGCAGCGAGCACCGTGCTGCAGCGTAGGGGAGAAGAGAGGTGACAGACACGTGGCTCGATGCGCTCGGGGTGATGCCAGCCAGCTGAGGTGTTCGTTCACGCGGCAGGGCCCTGTTCCTTGACTTCGTTCCTTGTTCAGCGGAGCACTTAGAGCTTGCACCAAACCGCAGGAGCACAGCGGGGTGCGTGAAAGCACTTGGTGAGGCTTCGGGGCCGCGTAGGGCCAGCAGGGCCCTGGCGCGCTCCCAGGCTGTGCCCCATTCTCCGGGGGTGCTGAGGGGTTTCCTCCTGGGCAGAGCAGCAGGTAGGTGCCCTTCCACAGGTAGGGGGCTCTTCAGCTGTGCCGGAAGGAGCCTGCTGCCTCCAGCCCAGTGGCTGCAAAGGGGGACATAGTCTTAGGTCAAGTTCTCAAACAGAACGAAAGAAACAATTTGTTGTGGTGACTTTTTTTAGAAAAAAGTTGTCATGCCCAAGCTAATCAAGTTGGTGTGCTGTCCTCTCCTCCTCTTCTGCTCTCCCCTGCCGTTAAGCCTTGTACGCTCCTTAGGAATCGAGGACTCTCTCTATTTTGGGATTATTTTTTTTTTCCCCTCGGTTTGTTTTCTTTTTGGATAGAAAGTTGTCTGGTGGTGGTGGAGGACAGGGGCCTGCCTCTTCTGTTCCTTCCTTTCACCTTCCCCAGTGCCAAGCTTAGGCTCAACTCCTGCAGATTCCTGCAAACACCGCACTGCGAGCAGGCGCGTTACCCCTCTGAGCTCTGTGGTACTTGGTTGGGTGCTTCAGATTCTGCCTGTGCTTGAGTTTTGGCAGCATCAGAGCCTTATCCTTTCTCTTAGAGAAGGTCAGACCTGACTCGTAGAGTGCTGGTGGTTCTGGTGCAACCCATCTGTTTCTTTATTTCCCCTCACTTGGCATACAGAGTGAAGGTGGTGTTTTGTTGGATTTATTTTTTTTTTAATTTTATTTAAAATAAACCTAAATATGTACCTTGTAATTTTTTTATTTTGAAAAAAAAAAAAAGCATTTAAGGATTGTGCACGGATGAATTGTATATCTATATATTTTTTTGTCTTGCAATTTTCATTTTAAATATAGTGTTTGTTCAGTTTTTGTTTGTTGGTTTGTTTTGTTTTTTTAATCCAGTTCCCAGCTGGCTAAACTCTGTCTAGAGCGGATGGGTGGGAGGCGTAGCAACTGGAGGGGTGATTGAATCACCCCTTCCCCTGGCGCTTCCCACAAGAGAATGGTTTGCTCCAGGTTTGGGGGTGGGGGTTGTGCTAATTACTCTTGTATTCTTGTACATTTTGTTCTTTCTGCTGCTCTTGAATATTGTATCAATGCCAGAAATGGGGAGTTAAAAATTAAGAAAAAAAAATAATTAACCCCAATAAATTGTTACATTCCAAACCCTGGTGTCTTCTCTTCCTTCGGTGGGCTGTGAGCTGCTCTGGGTGTAGGCAGCCTGCGGAGCTGGCCGAGAGGAAACACCTGCCCTAAGCCAGCGTCCATCAGCTCTGCAGTCAAGTAACACACTCGGTACCTTCTCGCACGCTGTGGGTCATTTCTGGTTTGGGTGTTCAGCCCTTTCTGGACACAAAGAAGCTTGACCAAAGGGGGATTTCTTCAATGCAGAGGACAGGAGGGGACTTTGGGAAGGGCAAATTGTAGCCAAGTGGAACAGGAACAGGTTCCTCCAAAGGGCTTTGGAGAACTTCCCGTGGGTCTGCCACATCGTTTTCTTAGTTTAAAATGAACTTCGATCTGAGCACAACCTAGCACTTGGTGGCTGAAAAATGCTTTAGGCTTTTCCCAACTCCAAAACGCATGCCTAAGTCCACTTTATGACGTGCTAATCAAAGAAACACGGTGAGGAATACTCTTAATGCGTGTAATCTAAGCCCCAGATTCACTCCATTAGTCGCTTGCCTGTAGAAATGTATGAGAAAAGGTTACAGTGGAATTGAAGGTGGGGAAGTGCTGTTGGTGTGAGATGAGGGGACAGCAGATGGGGTTTGGCGAAGATGTGCTCTTCAGCTGGGCAGAGGAGAGGAGTGGGAAAGTCAGTCCTGGGTGCTGGGAAAGGTTAGTGCCAGGGCACGGCTGTGGCGTGTCACGGCTGAGCTGGCTCTGACCGCAACACCCTCAGGGCTGCCCTTCAGTGTGGTGATGCAGTTCTCGCCTGGAGGGGAAGAGGTTGGGCTGAGCTTGGGGGTCCCTGGGGGAGAGTTGCTGCTTGGTCAGCCAAGGCTGCAGGAGCTTGAGGTGCCTCTCCAACGCCCGCGGCTTGGCAAGTCCCAGGAAAGCCCTCGCCGGCAGAGCCGTGACTTGGCTGGCTGGCAGCAGGGCACGCTGCCTGCTGAAGTGAGCACGGCCAAGGTGTTGCGCTATTCATGTCACGCCATCAGGCTCACCTTGCCTCCGCTGCCAGAACGCCTGCGGGGCCGCCACTCTCTCCCCTCACCCCTGCGCTCTGGTTTTGCTGAGAGGTGAGCAGGCTTTTGGCTGGACAGCAAATGAAGCTGCCTCTGACCCATGGAGATGGAGGAAGGCTGGAGAGGCAGGCGCCAGCCTTGGCCAGACATGTCCGATGAGGTCCAGTGCAAGTGTGCTGGCACAGACAGACCCTGTAACTGGGCCGAGGTGACACAAGCTGCATGTGCGGGGCTGTGAGACCTGGAAGTGAAGGAAGCCAGGATTTCCACGCTACGTGGAGATCCCCAGGTGGGATGGACTTGGCCTGCCTTGCCAAGTCGCCTCTTGGGGACAGCTGCTAGCCCGAGACACCGTTTGGACGTTAATTAGATGGAAGAAATCCCTTAATCGCTTGCTCACCACCCCTCCGGGCTGAATGTGTGAGCTCTTATTGAAACCATCTTCTGTCACCAATCCCGTTCAAAACACAGCTCCCCAAAGCCCCCATCACCTCCCTCCTCCCCATCTCCTGCAGGAGGACGGGGTTTCAGCATCACCACATCCTTGTGGAGCCGGCTGCCCACCAAGTGTCTTTGAATCATTATTTGCAGGACAGGGAGGCTGCTCGAGCTCCTCACCAGTCTGAGTCATCGCCCCCTGTGAAAATCTATTTTTTTGTCGCCTCTTTGTCTCCGGGAAGAAGTTGTGGTCCCTGCTGAGGGAGTGGGAGAGGTTGGGACCCTGGAGCAGTGAGCCCGGTCCTGCTGCGGCACACGACTCTTCCAGCTCCCGGCACGGGCAAGTGGTTGGGGCTGGTGTGGAGGGGCTCAGCCACCCCGCTCACTGCCACAGCAGCATCAGATGGAGGGACGAACCTCGCCACTGTGATCCTCCAGCCTTTGGCAATACAAAACCAGATGGCTGGGCAGGTGCAAAGTCCCCATAGCAGCACCACTTCCCCCAGTCTGGCACCCAAAAAGCCTCGTAGAGGCATATGGCTTTTTTCTTTTCCGCAGAGCTGCAGGTAACGGGCACCCCTCCCTCCCGGCTCTGTGTGCTCTGGGCTGGGCTGGGCCAGCACCCACACGGGCTCATTCTGAACCTGCCCCTGCCTGGCTGCTGACAGGGCTGGGCACACTGCAGGCAGCACATGACGCAGGGGGAGAGCGAAGGGAGGCGATTCCCTGTCACCACAGGGGCAGGTCAGAGGTCGGTGGCCTCCCTCCTTCGTGCCACAGGGCACAGGCTTCAGTTTTCCTTGCATCCTGCACCAGCGCCCACCTGTCCCAGCGCACCAGGCACTCACCTTCCCGGAGGGCCCATCAGCCTCACTACCTGTCACCGGACTTTCTCCACATCCACCTTCTCACCCTGCTCCACGTCTGCCTCCACTTTTCCTCCTCACAGTTCCCTTCAGCTCTCCCCATTCTTTAAACTGCCGCATCCAACCCCCTGCAGCCTCCCAGCCCCACCAGCCAGGCAGGCGTCCTGCAGGCTCCAGGGAGAGGATTTTGGGGAGGCTGGGAGAACGGGTGACCATGAGCTGCTGGCGGCAGCATCGCGCCTCCTGCTCACACGGAACGAGATCCGAGAGGAGTTTGTAGCTTTGGCTCCCTTGCTACCCGCTCAAACACGGCCTTGCGGGGAGAGGATGGAATCTTCACTGGTGTTTTATACCCAGTGCTGAAACTGTTTTAAACACACATGGCGCCGCTTCCCTGACGGCTAGAAAGGATTTCCTGCCGCCGATTAAAATCGATGTTGTTCGCTTTCCCTCCAGTGCTCCTCTCTGCTGGGCTGGGCTGCGCAGCGGAGGCCCCAGCGCGCCTGAGGAGGGAGAGGGGCTGGCCTGGCTTGTTGGGACGGGCAGGTGTGCTGATGGAGCAAGGAGAAAGCGCGTGTCTGAAGTATCTTCTTTACCAGCGGTTTAGGGTAAAGCGATGGAAGGGAAAGATTATATGTAGTTATGTATTTTCCAGGTGGATGGCGTGGGGGTGCAGGGCAGAGGGCAAAGCACACTGTGGCTGTGCTCTGCAGCAGTCGGGTCTGGGGTGGGACAGCAGGACAACCACCTCACCGCCCCGCCGGAGGAGGCATTTCCAAGACCTGGAAGGCCGATGGCTTCATTTTTAGCAGAAAGACCCTGAGGAAAAGGCCTGCCAGCAGCCCCAAAGACCCTCCCGGGGAGCGGCTGCTTGCAAGGTGCTGACCCCCAGGGTAACGAGGCACCTTTTGCTTCCAACCTAAACATCTCGCAGGGGAAAAACTCTCCCTGGGGCCGTCCCGCAGCAGCATCCCCTGGCTCCCAGCCCGGGCTGGCCCCGTCCCCGGCTGCCCCCGGGCTGCCTCCCCCTCCCACAGCGGCCGGAGGGATGCTCGGGGCGGGGGGT
>WEIS01087217.1:0-10607 GCA_013389965.1 Todus mexicanus | reverse complement strand
ATAAATATTCAGTATCTGGAGTTCCTGTCAACTGTTACATCTTTTCATCTGGAATTTTAACAAGATCCTTTGACTCAGGTCTTCATGTATTTATTGCAGTGTCAGAGAGCTGTGAAGAAGAAGCACCTTCCCAGTGCTTTAAGTGGAAAAAAGGCCTTCACAAGTATCGTTCCAGGATACAGATTGCAAAGAACGTGGAAACAAGCCTTTTTATTGGCTGGCTGAGATAGGACCCAAAAGCTGCATCCTCTGCTTGTGGAAAAGGACAACATTAACATGGCTTCTACTGACTTGTCTGGAACCTCAAGAGTGAGAACCCTCCCACACACCCAAATTGACCTCTTAAAGGTTTATGTGGCTTTTCTAGAGATTTCTTCTCTCCCTGCTCTGCATCTTTTGTCTGTTCTTTACCACTTCAGTTCAGATTTTCATCCGTTCTTGCCATAAGAAGGAGTTTCCCTTTGGTAAGGCAATGCTAAGGGTTGAGTGGCTCAGATGTGCAAAGAAGAGATGAAACACGTAAGGAAAGAACTTGTAGTGTACAACTGATTGAAAAAATAGTAAGGTGTCATGTTTATCAGTGCTGATGCAGTCTGCTGTGCACCATCTAATTTTTTGCATAATTTAAAAATCAAGACTTTGTTACGGAGCTCATAAATCAATTCTAAGTAAAATTTCTTAAGTAGCAGCATGTAAGGGGGAAGAACATGAAACAGTATAACACAGAAATAGCATAATTTCTCAAATTTATTGCATGAGTTAGAGAAATATATACAGATACATCACAGTGAAGCCAGGCAAACAACCTCAAAGCTCTAGCTCTACTTCCGAGAAACAAATAAAATCTCCACGCAGAGAGAATGTGGGACATAGTTTAACTTGTTTGACTTGCATCAATGTTAAGCAAACTCCTCAGTTCGTGCATCAGCACCTTCACATGATGCAAGTTTCACGAGAAAAAAATGGGTCAGTAGTTGTGCTGGAGGTAAAGAGTTATAGAGGTAAAAAAAGGCTATAAAATGCAGATTTTGTTAGATATCAGCAGCATTGTCTCAGCCACTCCCTCTCAACCTAGTGTTTTGGAAATTTGTAGTAAAATTTAAATGCTGTGCTTTTGAAAGAGTCTGCATTTCATATCAGTTTCCACCTGACCAAGCTTGCCATTCACCAGAATGGCATTAAACAAAGGCTTTTGTTTAGTAGCCGGCTAAGTACACACAGCTGAAGAAGGTGGATTGAACTAGTTTGACTGACCCCTCTTGAAGCTCACACAGTCTTTTCTGCTGACAGGGATGGGAGAGCAAAGGGGAGTCTGTTGTCACTGAAAAGCAGCTTGACACCTTAATATCTTCACAATTGTAGCTAATTCCTCAGCATGTGTCTGTGTGTCTCATGCAAACATGCAAACATTGCTTGCAGTGTTACTTTGGGTCAAACATTGTGCTCAGAGGGTGCTTCTGACGGGAACAGCCATTTACCTCATGACACCTTTTTCTCAAAATGTCATTCATTTTTCAAAAGGTAGAAACTTTGCATGGAGTTCCACCAGAATAGTCAGGGAAGAAACAATTCCTGTCCCTCAATAAAGCAAAGTTTAAATTAAAACCAAAGAAAGCAGACAGCTCTGTTCCCATATTTCTGTCCATCCTAAGGAGGAGTACCCAAAAACATCAATGACACAACACATAGTCAAAAATGTTTAATCTATCAAAGTGCCCCTTCAGGCTCACCTGCATGCACAGTGCTACCACATGAAAGGCTGCTACATGCCTGATGCTTTCAAATACCAAGTGGTATATTTAGAAAGCTGAGAGAAATGTCAGAGCATGGGGTCATATTCTCAAGGGTGTTGGCACTTAGTTCACATCAGCCAGGATCTAAATTCACAGAAAGCCTTACGGTCCTCTGGCCAGTTCTTCAGCTGTTTAGAGCAACTGTCCAGCTGCTGCCCAAGGTTTACTATGTCCTGGTGTTCTTGAATTGCTGTAGTGTTTAGGGGTTTTTTGTTTGGTTGGGTTTTTTTGCCTGAACCCCAGTGACACTCTCAAGATGAACACCCTCCTACTAGCTAATCTGCAGAAACTCTTCCCTTATCTGAGACTTTTTCCAAATGCACGTGAAAGGCACCCAGGAGGAGACTTCTGGAGGTTGTTATATGTACTTCTGCCTCCACTAGGCTAGGTCTTCAATGGTAAGGGTGGTGTCTGTCGTAGAAATTACTTGTGAAGACCCCTGTCTTTCTGGACATAAGACTCAAGTCTGTGAGTGACTTGATGCAAGAGTCAGAGTAGCTGGTGGTGAAGCACACTGTAGACATGTCTATTTAAGTCAGTTATCCTCTATATTTCAGCTTGTTCATGTCTTTCCCACCCAGACTTTGTCAGAAGGGTTTGGATTTTTCTGCATCTGTTGATGCATGACCAAGCAGAAACAGCTAGGATATACCCAGAGCTATTCTTTGGCCTCAGTGTATAAAAACATCTTCACAGAGAAGATTGTGGAAATGGCTGAAATTTGAGACCTAGCAAATACTGGGACCTTGTGATGAGAGATGTTTAATTGCTTGGTAAACTGCATTCATTTTTATGTGCTTTGCATCCTCAGAGCACAGCTCAAATTGCATACAGCTACAACTTCATAGGACTTGTCAGGAAACAGAAATGGATTTCCTATGAGAAGAAAAGGAGAGACTTTCTTATGACTAAAATGCCACGGTTCAGACTATTTCTCATTCTAGGTAGTATCTGGTATTCTGGAACCAACGTTTTCACAGGTTAGGTAGGATACACTACCATTATCAACTTTGTGATCTCCCTCAGAGCTCTCTGGCTTTGTTAAATTGGCTCATGATATTTTCTTCAGTTCTATAAACACAAACAGGCAAATTATAGCAATGGAAAGGAAGACTTATCCTGTTGCTGAGGTTTTGGCTGAAGAGAGGGAGAAACCTGAGTTGTCACAATAAGCCAAACTGGAGACCACAGCTGCAACCCTAAGCAGGAGATACTGAGCACTGATATGGAGGCAAGATTGTGATATAAGAAGGTAAGCAGGGGTAAGAGGTGGAGGGCTAACACATTGCCTGCTTAGCTTTCTGCAAAATCTAACAAGCTTTTCAGCTCTGCTCTCTGATGTGGCTGAGCTATGTCCACGTCTCGCTGAAAGAGCGCATTTTTTCCTGGCTGCTTCCTGCTGCTTATCTGCCCCCACGGTAAATCTGTAACGCAGCCAGCGAGACAGCACCAGCGGCGAGCTCTGTGGCGTATTTTATTTTATTTTATTTTATTTCTTTCTTTTCAGGCGAACAGGGGCTTTCCCCGACTCGAGGAACCCACAGTGACAGTACAGAGCGGCAGAGTCGGCCCCTCTGGGGAGCTCGTACTCGTGACGCAGCCGGGGCGTTGCCCGGGGAACCGCGGGAGATTTAAATGCGGTGAAGCCGGAAGCGCCGCCATAACGAGGCCCGCGAAATGGCGGCCGCTCGCGTCGGTAGCCTGGTGGAAACATCGATGCGCTAAGAAGGAAGAGTAAATGAAAGGCATAAATAAAATAGATTAAAAAACCTCACAATCAAAACACAACAAAGAAACAACAACAACAAAAGGAAACAAACAAACAAAATATTATTTAAAAAAATATTTTAAAAAATACTAACCAGTCCAAGAACAATAGTTTCCACCTGGCAGAAGACTGTGCTCCTGCTGCCGGCCAAAATGGAAGTGGGAACCCAGACAGAGCTCCCACAGGAGGATATAGGCATCCAGGCATCTGGTTGCGGAGAATTCTGGAGGCTGACACTTGCAATGGAGGGTAGCGGAGACAACAGCCGTGTCAGATGTGACCAGGCGAATGATCTGCTCAGCCAGGTGGCTGAGCCGAAGGATGAAGTGGAGAGGGCAAAAGAATCTGGCTTGTTTGTCGGAGATTGACTGGGGGGACCACTCCCTGAGAGAAAGGAAACAGGTTGAGGTCCCATATAAATCAGAAGATCCCCTTCCCTCTTGTCACCCGGCAGTAGGAGAGGACCTCAGAGAAGAGGGGGAATGGAAACAGATCCCTGTTCGGGGAAGCAGGCGAATCCTGTCTTGGCCTCCCCCACCCTATCAGTTACCCTTATAGAACAGGTATGGGGCCCTGCAGGAGGAACCGGCCAAGAAATACCTGTACCGGGAGTAGCAGATTAATGAGTAGGCTCCTTGTCTGTAGGTATGTGTACATATGTATATGTTAATGTGTGACTCAGAGGAGAAAACCCCCTGCAGAAAAATATTGCTTTACAAAATGTGGCTGGAAGTTTAACACAGATAGACCCCAGCATTTTGCTTTTGTTTGTCAGAGACAAGTGGAACATTGTTGTCCTGAATGCCGCAAGGAAGGCGATGTCAGTAAGCCTTTGCTGACCTTTTGCCTTAAGGTTTTGGGCACTCACCTTTGATTTAGCCTGCAGCCTCAACACCATGACCTATCTGTCATGGCGATTCTTTTGGCATTCACCGGAGCTGAACAACAACTACATGCCCCATCCAGGGAAAAGAGCTAGCCTTAAATCTCTGTAGTCAGTTTCTGTGTCCTTTCACTAGTTTGATTTATTCAGGACAAAGGTCAGGTCAGGTCACTGCAGACTGTGAGGGACAGTAGCTACAGTGTCCGGCTGTCTACTGTACCTGTTTGCTAGGTGCAGAAATCACGACAGGAAATATCTTGTACTTTGCCACTCCACTGTAAGCTTCTTGTGACTCTGTTTTTCACTGCCTCCAAACCTTCACAGTTTTTTTCCCTTCAAGGACTCTGTTGCATCCACCATTCCTCTCTAAATAATTTTCAGAGTTTCTTTGTTACAGCTCTCTAGCTTCTCCCACAGTTGGGCTTTGGGTAAAAAACTTCCATCACATAGGCCAGGACCCCAATCCTCTCTGTGCCACAAGATGTCACTGATATCAGGATGCCTTTGTCATTGATTAAACTGTCCAAAGTACAAATTTTTTAGCTCATGGAATACCTTCCAGCACCCAGTTCTAGATACAAGGAGTGGAGACTGGGACAAATAGCACTGCCAATAAGAAGATTTTATTACAAAGAGCAGTAAAATATGAGATGTTAATCTGAAGAAAAACTAACTTTCTAATTAAAGGCAAAAACTTCATAAAAGTTGTCTTCCTGTGACTAGAATTCTGACATATGAAAATGTTTCAGTTCAATCACTGAAAAAGGGGGGGGCATCAAAGGAATTTCTTCAGAACCTTTCTTCAGGATAAATGAAAAGACCAAAACAAATAAAGCCTACAGAAACACTATCAGCAGCAGATTATTCTCCTAATCTTGGATTTCTTCAAAGGAATCTGTGGCCAAGAGCACATGTTTCAGGAGTTTCCTTTTACACAAAACCCCCACTGGAATATATGTCATGACTTTCCAGAAAGATGGATGATCAGGTTTAACAATTACATAGTATCTCCCTTGTTAGGAAAAGCATTTTATCTGGAGTTTCTTATTCATATTGACCCCAAGCTCTTTTGAAACGTGCCCTAGAATGGATCATTCTGATCTACTGCAATTTGGAATCTGCTTATTCCTCATTTTTCCATGTGCTTTTCATTGCTCTCCCAGAAAAAGCCTCACAAGTCTCGTATCCTCTTCTTCCTTGACAAATGATTGCCTGTTATCTTCTGAACCATTACCTCTCCTGGCACACATCTGATTTCAGTTGGAAGGCGGGGAGCAGGGTGTTTTGTATTCTGCAAGGGCATATTCATCTGGAAAGAAAAAATATGACATTTGCTTCAGAGTGAGAAATCATTCTGACCCCAGACCATATGCACCTGAGAACATTTGATAGATTTTGTGGTAGTGTTTCATTTGTCAAGGCATGCAGTTATAAGGATGTACAGCCAGAGCCCAATGCACTCATCTGGCTGTGTCTGTCATGACATATCATTGCTGCGACCATGCAAGATATGGATGAGGTGGCAGAACATGCATTCCAAGGTCAATTCTCTGGATACTGCTGCTAATCTACTAGGATGCAGTTGTCAAAGGTTGTGCTAAGCTTGAGAAAAGCACCTGAGCTACAGTTTTGCTAATGTAACTCCTCTTGAGTTCATTGAACTGACATTCTTACCTAAGTATTTAAATTCCACTAAGGAAGAATTCTTTGACTGCAGCCTACTATGGCAATATAAAGCAAAAATATGAGATAACTCAGATCAGAGAAGTCAGGAACACTGCTGCCTTTGAGTTATTTCTTTTAACCATCATGTTCAAACTTTGGAAAGCAAGTGGAATCACACTTCTTTCTGTATGCTGTTGGCAAGAAAGCAACTCTTGAAATGAAGCAAGAAATGAAAAGACAAGGGGTCAGAAGCTGTCAATGCTCTACAAACCCTTTGCAGTCTAGTAATGCACCAGAATTGCTGGTTTGCTCTCCATTTGTCTTTCCTGAGAAACAAAAGCAGCAAATCCAGAACAGTGAAGAGAAACTTGCACAGAGAGTGCAAGGGAAGATCCACTGTTTGTACCTTGTAGATGCTGAGACCAATGCTTTGATTTCATAGATCTTGGTCATGCCTACTGAGGTCACCTACCTGTTTCATAGTAATCGTACATATGTACTGGCACCGGTTTGATATCTGAGACAGGCAGACTTTGCTCCATACTGAAGGAGAAGCTGATTGCTTTCTGGGAGACCTGGAAATGGCAAGACAAGAAAATGTATTAGAATTTTTCTTTTCATCTACCTCTGAAACTAAGGTTAAAGAGACGCATTTCTGGGTCAGATTGGATAACAAGTTGCCATTCTACAGTTCTCTCCAGATTGTCAAATGGACTTGATGTCAAATCAGATTATGGTTTAAAAGCTATTGCTAAATATGTTTTGTTGCTAAAATAACATGTTCTTTTCTTTCTTTCTCTTCGTATTTCCATTGCCAGTTACACCAACCATTCCCTGGTTACTGTGGCTTTCAGCATATCAGCATTCTGCCTGTCATTGAAAGTCACTGTAAATTTCTTTCCTTGCCTTTTCCCAGCTAAAATCACTTTCGGCAGCCCTATAAATCTTCTCCCCACTTTTCTCTCTCATCACTTTGAACTCAAGAGCTTCATCCTCCCTTGTGGGTCTGCTCCTCATTCCACACTCTTGCAGCCAAATGTCCCAAACTTTATTCCTCAGCTTCTCAAGCTTTCTCTTATGTGCCTGGGACTGTGCCACTGCTCTCTTCTCCTTTTGTCCTTGTTTTTATCTGGCTGACATCTTTATAGGAATGAAACCACGGACAGGGGCTCTGGAGAGCTTTCTGGTGCCTTGCTGAGTAAGCTTTTCACATCTCAATGTCTCAGCTTCTCCGTGAATTCAAAATACTGACTCCAATCTTCCTTATTAGATCTTTAGACACTAACTAATAACAGTTACTGTTTGAGAGGTGGACATAATTACTATTTATTTTTGCTTCCTCCCTTCCTTCCTTCTTGGTATTTTAAGATTCCTTGTGTTTTGATTTTCATCTTTCTCCTCTTCCTTTCCCTTTATTAATGTCATTGATGTGGGAGAACTATGCTTTTCCCGCAGAAATCTCTCTAAAAGGAAGGGGATGATTTTATCTCCCTGGAGAACACTCTCAGATCAAGTTATAAGAAGCATCTTGGAGGCTGAGGAATGTTATGTAGGCTGGGAACCTTTGCAATATGGATTGCAACTTACCATGTTTGTAGAATGCTGTTTGATCATACAGCATTCTTCACAAAAAGTATTAAGTGCATCTCTTCACTGTAGACTACAGCTATTGTGTACACATATTTGGTATTAAACTGTGAAGTCCGTTTACATCTTTAAGACATATGTATTGCTAATCTGCTATTAATGGTATTTTTCTTCTATCTAGGAGTCTGTTTCAAACTTCCAGTTTAATGAAACAAAGAGGAAACCATCCAAACTTACCTTGCTGAGGTAGAAGAGAATGTGGTTGTTCTTGATGTCTACATGATCTACAACAGAATTCTGGTATTGAAGCTTTAAATAAGGCAAACAATATCAGTGTTAACACCGTAGACTTGTCAAGGAAACTTACAAGTAACTATTCGATAGCAAAATAAGTTTAAAGGGGCTGCAATGCTCGTCTTGTGCCACCCCGCCATCTCGTGGCCAAAACAAGAAATGCAAGTAATTTCATAACGAGTGCAAACCAATCACGATGAATAGTTTTTACTAGTCAGCTTTGCTGTGTGTGATTTTTATCACTAACTTGAGTGCTCTCATTTCAATGAGAATTTATAATCACACAATCATTTCTTCAACTCAACCTGACTCGATTGTAACTCAAGCTAGTCAATGATACATATCTAAAAAAAAGTTGTGTTGTTTTTTTTTTAAAGAACGTGAGCAAAATTATTTACTATAAAAGTCCACAGAACAAAAATATTCCCAACGTAAAAGAACAGTTATTTTTTTCCCAAGGACATATAAAGGGGAAAAGGATGCCAAACAGTAACATCTAAACAGAAAAATCTTCCAAAGAAAAGTTACGAATTTCATACATTTCTAGCCAAGAAAGAAATTCAGACCTGAATGCTGAATGATTATAAATGCACCAAGGTATTAGCAGGCTCCACTATGAGTTGCATTCTTCTTTTTATCTACTTGAACGTCATGCTCATGTCTTGAACCTAATGCATCTGTTGCAGAACTTAAATTGCACTAGGAACTGAAACAAGATACTCATCAGTGCTCTCTGTAGCACTGCCATCATCATGACCAAATTTCTGGGTTGTAAAGAAAGAGCAATATGCACTTTTTCTTTGTTAAGCTGTGCTGTAGAGGAAGGGATAAGCGTGTCAAAGGGATAACACTGCAAAATGCTACAGCGGAAGTATTTCTTACATAGATTCTGGTAGGTTGTGTGATTAAAGGCTCGTATACAAACAGTAAGGAGCACAAGGAAATCACAGCAAACTGAGACGACCCGCTGGAGAACCCTAGTCTGCCACAGGGCAGGAACCCCACAGGGCAGGAACCAGCCCCATTGTCATGGAGTGAGACCCATGAGGTGAGTGAACAGCATAGTGTGTCCTTGGATCACCTCACAGACTTAGAGGGAATGCTACCTACAAGAGCATGGGGCTGAGCATGGGATGATGAGACTCAACAAAGAGTTATTACAGGATGTTTAAAGGAAGAACCAGAACTAACAAAAGGGGGCATAAAGTCTGAATAAAAAGGATGAAAAAATGGGATAAAAGGAGCCAGTTGCCTGTAAGCAGGTTGTTGGTCAGCACACTTGTCTGGCCATGCCCTGCACTAGGTCATCACAGTCTCTCCTGCCTTCTTATTAAAATCTGTTCCTGAGTATTTTTCTGGGTGAGGGACTCTCTATTCTGTATGCGGTTGAATGTATGGAATGCCAGTCACTGAAGAGGAGACCACAGATCACACAGGAACTGTGTGCCTGGGTGCTAGAATCTTGAGACATCAGATTTCAGGCTTGTTGTGTGTAGGCATGTATGTTAGTCTATGGTCGCTAGTGAATACAAAGCTGGACTAGCTGATGCGGGAGATGCATGGCTTGGCAGTCAGCTACTGAAGCAGGCACAAGTCTGGGCTAAATATTGAAGATAACAGAGGATTTGAGTCGATCACTGGAGGAACCGGGAGATCTGAACATATTACTGTAGAGCGCATAAGATCTTGGGGACAGATACAGGGGGGTTACTGGGCTGGACCAGCTAGCAGAGACTCATTTGTGTGTGTGTTTGTGCCTGTGTGAGGCTACCAGGAAAACAGGGGATCCAAGCCCAGCTGCTACAAAGACTGCATGTCTAAGGCTGGTTACTGGAACGCCATGCATATATGTGCATGCAGGGAGATTGAGTTTGACACTGGAGTGGGCCTGTGGCCTTGAGGGCTCTTATGTTCATGTGCCAGTGACTCGGTAGAACGAGAATCCACAGGCAGCTACTGGGCAGACTGAGTGTCTAAGGTCAGCTACCAGAGGGATCCACTTTGTGTATTTGCATGTATATTTATGTGCATATGTATAGACATTATTTATCTATCTATCTATCTTTTTTCCACAAATGAGCTTTCAAGTCTGATCAGCCAGAAAGGAGAACAGGATAAGGCCATTTGTGCTATCTGTGTTTGTGCAAATGCAGTCCTTTCTGTCTCTGTTGATCTGTGTGTCCAGCCATATATATGTGTATACGCATATCTGCCTATTGGGAATACATATCCAGACTTGCTGTTGTCTAGACCTGGATCACCTCTGTTGGGCTACTGGATTTGGCAACTCCTACCAGATTTGGCAACTCCTACCAGATTTGTCTTCAGCAGATGAACAGCATGAACTCTGAGACACAGAGTATGTGACAGGAGGCCCAGGAATTTTGCTCCAATTTGCTAATCAGAGACTATTTTTATCAGCTTCCTATGTTTTCAGGGTTTACCATTAACTTTGCTCCCATTCTTTACCTTGTCCAGGGAAGATTTTACAGGAACAAAACCTGAGAGCATCTTCACATCAATAATAGCCATGTTGGAGACTTTGCGGTTTCCGGTGTAACTAAAATAAGAAAAGTTCTGTTAGTCTGGTCTGCAAATGAGGAAGAAACCAGTGAAT
>WEIS01087216.1:0-11189 GCA_013389965.1 Todus mexicanus | reverse complement strand
CTGTGAAGAAAATTAACTCCATTTCAGACTCAGTATACCTATCCATATGAAAAGACAGGCGTGATTCCTCTCGGAAAATCTTGGCAATAGCCTAGAGATAGGGAGGCTTCCTGATAGGAAGGACTGTGTATCAGGCTGAGAAGGCAGCACTTAGTGTAGCTCTGCCAGCATCATGGCATCTTGCCAATTGCCAGCAGAACCCTAGACCTTGAAAGCAGTGCAATAGTGTTCTGTTTTGTGCACTTTGATGGGGTTTTTAAAACAGTGGAGAACTGTTATAAAAATATATACAGTTCCACTGTTGCTGTGCTTTGAAGTCTGATCCTTGTCCTCACTTCAGCCTGAATTCAATGGCAAAGTGCTGTTGAGTTTGATGATTTCAGTGTCTCACTATTTATATTTACAACTCAATATGTTCCATCTGTTTTGTTCCTGTCAAGCCAGTCATGTTATATGTCTGATAAATATTTATAAATACAAGTCAATAAACTGAATCTATTTGGAAATAGAGTATGGAACAGTGATATTCAATGCTGCTTTTGTGTATGGGTATCATTAAAATGAAGTTACCTATTATATGAACATAAGATCACAGGAAAGAGGGAAAAGCATTAGCTCTGCACATCTACTGCTGTCACATGCAACTTTATTCCATAGTTCTGTTCATCTTCAAATGGCTTATGATTTTGCTTATTGAAAGGCAAATTTCTGTTTCGGCAAATCTGGTAATTTCAATGCCTTCTTATTTCACCATTAGTTTCCTAATGGGTAGCTCATATCCACGTGTTTCTGTGCCAACTTTATCCCTGACCTCAGCTTTGGCTCCTTCCTTCATCTTTTATTCCCTCAAACAGTTTGTAGACAACAGCTATAATGATATCTGTCATTCTGTTCATCTTTCCTGTGTGAAGATGAATAGAGTGATACTCACTGTTTCAGATAATGGTTTAACAGTGTCTTGCATCATTGTATTAGTATAAGTCTTTTGGCATAGTCTGTCGTAATGTCAGCTCATTGTGCCAGTTACCATTTTGCACCAATATCCATATTATTTACCTCAGAAACGTCAAGGGATCTGTAAGTGTTTCTGAACCTACAGAGTGCTGTGTGGGTGCTTTCAGTACTGACCAACAGCCCTTACCAGCTGAAGAGGAGGAGGGGATTTGGCTGTTCGTGCTTCTATGTTATCCAAGTCCTGTATGTAGGTGATATTGAAGGCAGTGCCTTGTCTGTGTGAGGGGCTGTATCAGCGTTCTCTGTGTGTTTGTGTGTGTCTGTTTGCCTCCGGGATACAAGCTGATAAATATACAAACAGGAAAGCAGCATCCAAATCCCCTGGTCTGTGAGAGACACCCCTGGGCACACTGGACTAGGGTCCAGCAGATGGGAGGAGGAATCCTTGGGCCTGGAGCTGCTGGAGATGGTGGCCACTTATAACATCCTTTAGCATTTATTATATTTAAGAGCCTTAGAAGCAGCCTGTAATGGTCTCTTGCATAAACCTCTGTTGGTGTTTTATTGCATTTTATTTTATGATCACAAATTTTACTTTCATTTTCTACTTTTCTGGATAATCTATCTCTTTGCATGCTTGCATTACAGGTATGACTTGTGTTATAAACAGTCATATTACCTTTACGTGGGTCACACTTAATCAGTGTATCTGATTTGGTTCTCAAATTCTACTGCCAAAACTGCTTGCTGTAGAGAAATACTCATTTTCTTTTTAACAGTACTTAAATATCTAGAAAACTTCCATGTAGTTCCTTTTACTTTCTGTATACTTTCACCAATACTATTTATTTGTCCTTTTATCTTCTGATGAATTATTACTTTTAATTTCCCGAACACAAGTTATGTTTTCTTGCTGCACATTTGGTAACTCTGGAAGGTAACAATGATCGTGATGGGTACTTTGAGAATTCTGTGTGGTTATGGGTTCCTTAGAAACAGTCACTGTATCAGAGAATGACTAGTAAAAATTTTTACTGATGTCCAAAGCTTAGACATTAGTTCTATTTCCCTTCTTGAATAACTTTTCAAGCTGATGGCCAATTTCAATCAAATATGACAAAGAACTAAAGTTCTTAAGACAATGAATATTTCATGAAAGGAGTTTTGGGGTCCATAAAAGAGACACAAAAAATGACTTTTAGTGCTGGAAAAGCTACAGATGAGTCATCAAATTTTATCAGCTACTAGACAGTCTTTATGGGGAAATGTTATTATAAATACCTTATCCATGGAAAAAGCAGGTGGATGCAATCAAACAGGAGACATGATCCATCGGAAAACAGGTTCCATTAGCTGTGCTGCTCAGGAACTACTTCAGTGTGCCTATTAGGAATCACAAACATATGAATGTTATGGTTGATATAAAATGTTTTCTTCTCCTGAGTTATGAGTAATGTTGTAATGTAGAATGTCGCCCCTATTGGCCCTTTTTCTTCCAACTGTTAAATTTTAATTGTAAGAAAGGATAAATGCCTTGTCCCTTTCTGAGTAATGTAAGAGAAGATACAGCTTTTGTGGGTGTGCATGGACATGTTCTTGTTATTGTTAAGTGTCTCTTCCCAAGTCTTTTGTTGTTCTTTTATTCTTTTCCTCTGTATCCCTTCTCACTTCACTACAGTGTTTATGCTAATTAGGTAACTCTCAAAACACAGACGTATGTTTCTCATTCTCAGGTATTGCTCAGTTCTAGCAGATACCTGGTGCTGCTTCTCACAACGAATAACAGACCAAATTCATTCAATGAGTGCACAAGTTAGAATGCAGTAAATTAAACAAAGTTTGAATGTTGTGACTATTAAACCCAGTACAGAAAATGCCAGAAGTGATTTGATTTGCAGAGCATTTGGGTTTTCTGGTAGATCTGAAAATTGTGCCATCTAAACTCTACAATATACATAAAGCTTACTCTTTAATACTTTTCCTCTTCAACAAAAAATAAAATAAAACACTGCTGATTTTAAAGAAAGGAACTTTATTTGGAAAATGTGTCTTTCTCAGTAGAATGGCAGGATTTTATGAAAAACACTGAAAACCTGCATTTTTATTCATTAAGAATAACAGGCAAAGTGTTGATATTTTCTGCAGAAAATATGTCAGCTAAAATTATTCTTGTTGAATAAAAGTTTGTTCTCTGACAAGTTCCATCAGTGATGTCAGGGCACAGGAAAGGAGAGGCTACAAAACTATTTTTCTTCATTTGAGAGGATGAACAGAGATTTTATTTAATACCTCTTTGCAGATGTGTAAGGGCAGAAATTAATAATTGGGCCAATTTAATTTCAGTCCTCTTATAACTTATCTGACTTGATCCTAGAAAGAAAGGTTTCTGCTTGATCTTATGCAATTTTTAAGTATTTGTACCATATCAAAGTTCTTAGACAGTCTATATTCTGGCATCCACTGATTAAGTACTTTAAAATTTGGTTTTCAACAAAGGAAAATTAATTATGGCTGTAGCATTAGTTCTTTCATAGAGTAATGGTACCTCGGGGGAAATGTACAGATCTACTGAAATATCTTGCCTATGAGCGTGAACAGATCAATCCATTTTTTTACACAAAATATTTCAAAATCTTATATATCTTTATTAATGCTAATAATGTAACCAGTTTTTGTGAAGTATGTAGGTAACTAGATGTGGTACAAATAACCACCAATCTTTTTTTCCCCTAATTCTAAACTAGTTAGAATACACCATGTTATTACATTTTGCTGCACCATAGTGAAGAGTAACCTAGTTCTTTTTTCTAGTATGTTCTTTTTGCTATGAGATTAGAAATTATGAGGCTTTTTACTAGTATAAATTATATTTTTCCCATTCTGTGCTCTGTGATTGTCAGAAAGTTTTCTGCATTGTTTTGAAAAAAATGATAATTATATTTATTAAAAATCCTTGTCCTGTTGTGCAAGCTATTTAGAATTTAAACTGAGAAAAGACACTTCCATACCTGCAAAAATTATGATTTCTTTACTTTTTGTGTTTTTAATATTTGCATTGCTAAGATTTCATCTGCTACACAGAGAATGAATGGAAGTTTTCCAACAACTGAGCTTGTACAAAATAACATTATCTGTCTAAGACATTGGCCTTTACTTGAATATGTGAAGTATGATTTCATGCTGGATTACTAGCAGTGCAAGCTGGTCTTAAAACACTCAGAGAAGGTCATTGCAGAATTATTGTTGTGTATACATGTGAATTTCTCTTGCTTCTTACACAAATGAACTCTCAGATGGAAGTTGAGTTTATGGGCCATATCCAATTGAATGTAAAGGCTGGGAAGATTTTTCTTGCACAAAACATGTATAGGACAGTAACTCTTTTGTTTCATCTTAGATCAGTATGAATTTCACAGAATCACAGGATTGCCTAGATTGGAAAATACCTTTAAGATCATTAGAGTCCAATCATTAACCTAACACCGACAAGTCCTCAACTAAACCATACCCCTGAGCACTACGTCTACATGACAAATACCTCCAGGAATGGGGACTTCACCACTGTCTGTGAGAGAAATCAGGTCATAATTTTCAGTCTGGGCAGCCACTACCAGATCCTGTTTGTTTCCCATGCTGCATGCATTGGTACAGTGGCACTTCAGCTGGGCTATCAGCCACATTCCCTTTTCAGAGACATTCACCGTAATTCCCTTAAAACAATTCACAGGTGTCCCCCTGTTGCTTCCTAATGCCTCAGCAGCTGCTGGCTTTTAAATGCTTGGAACTCCATCCCCTTCTCTCTACTAAATCTAATTTAAAGTTCTGCTTATAAGTCTAGCCAGCTCGTTGTGCAGGACACTCTTGCCCTACTTGGTCAGTTATCCACATCACCTGTAAACAGGACTGGCTTCTTGAAGGTATGCCCAAGAATGGTACAAGTTTAGTCCATGCTAAGAGTTGGCATATTTTTTTTCTCAAAATTGCAGAGTGAGGTATAATCACTTCATTTCAATGACAGGGATAGAGGAAAATCTGTCAGATTAGTTACAGGCTATTACAAAAGAAATTGGGTAAATGAGGGTTATAGATGATGAAAAAATCAGCAAAGCCTTTCTTGAAATTTGTGATTAATCTCTTCAGGAGACTCAGCAGAGACAGGGTTTTTCAATTTCTACATTAGGCAAGTCAAAATTCTAAGAAAATTAATATCATGACAAAGTCTCTGTAAGTTCCTTTAGCTAACATGAATCTGAATAAGTGTTTACTAAATTTACTAAACATCTTAAATTGCTAAACTCCTCAGTAGTTAAAGAGTTAACACAATCTGTTTTTCTTGGCTTCGAAGTCAGAAGTGAGTTAAGATGGACTGAGGAAATTTAGAGCAGCTATTCTTTCATCTTGTTTGTTTGTACACTTAGGAAAAATCTCCTTACAAAGGATGTATTCAACTCCCTTTCAAAATTTATCTTCACATAGATGGTAGTCAGCAGTGTTCTCTTGTATTTTTGTAAATTCAAGGTATTGTTCTAGCAAAGACAAATTGAGGTTGCAAACCAGCTTGTTGCCTGCTTCTGTGCTTTATAAACAAATCAGTGGTAAATACAGTTTTAGCAATACACAGATGATTTGGTTACCATTAATAGGTTTTAACAATGTTTAAAATACTAACCAAAATGTAAAATGCTGAAATAGGTAGACAGAAAGTGGAAAGTTGTTTACTAGCACCTACATGCAAATGATTTTAATTTAATTTTCCAAGCTAATTTGGAAAATTCACTAAACTAATTTGGAGAGATTTATTCTCTGAAGGATAATAATGTATACTGTAATTCAGTTTGGAATAGTTGCTAATAATTTTAGGATAGATGGAAATTAATATTCTGGAATTAATTGGTTTTCTCTGTTACTGTTACTTAGAAATATTGAATTTATGTTTTCCTTCAGAATCTGATGGTTGCTAAGGAAACCACTTGTATCATATCTGTGAGTATGGCATAGACCTTAACTATAAAAAGCAAATAGGCAAATGTGTTTACAACTACCTTCTATTCAGAAAGAATTATACATTTTAATCAGCAAGTGATTCTTACCCATCTTAATTTCTGAATTTTAACATAACAAAAATTTACATAACATACACCTTCCTACAGGGTTTATGTATAGTTAGTGTTTTCAAGTACGTAATGCACAATGCACAATTAAATACATGGAGAATGGGTTGAGGTGTGGATGAGGAGCACTGTAAGGACATCCAGCTGGTCCTGGATTTAAATGTAGTCAAATACTGACATATTTTCTCTTCAATATGCGCTGCCCAAGCAGAAGTGCAAAACATCATTTGGTAGGAGGTACTGCCCTTCGGGAGGAAATTAAAACTAGTGTTCTGAACACATATGGCCATCAAAGATTTTGCCACTTCACATAAAGTCACCTTTGAGGGCATGGCCAAGGGATAGCTTGGATTAGCTGTTTGCTTTACAGAGGGAGCCCATCTTTAGGAACCTATCCACTAAATAAACTGGGCTTTGGATTAGACACTTAAGCAAGTGATGCAATTTGTCTTAAAGATGGCTGAATTTAGATAGATTATATAGGTTACATTTATAGGTTTAGAGAGGTTATAGAAGAGAAGAGGAAAGGGGAGATGCCTTATCAGTCTGCAAATGACTTCCAAGTATCCACTGAATAAAGATAAGATCATTATGATCACAGTCATGGATTTTGAAGTTTTTTAATGAGGATGTAGGTGATGTTTATGAGCATCCCACTGCCGGATGGCAAATACAAGAGTGAATATAACGAATCTCTCATCTTGATTTGATGCTTTAGGTATCTATGTTTCCAAGCCCCGAAGGTGGTCTGGCTCGGAAGAGCCCATGACCAGGCCCTGCCCAGGGCCCAGGACCCCATTTCATTCCCCTCACAGGCCTATCAGTCCCCTGCCACAGCAGGGTGGGTCTCCAGGTTCCCACAGCCAGGGCCTGGTCATGGGTCCTTCCGAGCCAGGCCACCCAAAGGTCCCCACCCTGGTCTGGCTGGGTCTTGGCCTGTTCCCCTCCCCAGGGAGGCGCACGATGCACAGGGCTGGATCTGACCTGGTTCTTCTCACCCCTCCTGATCCTAGAAAGGATCCAGTTGAAAAGCCCTAAGCTGAAAGCAAAGAGAAGACTACCCTTGATCTCAATAAGAGCCTGACTCTAACCTCCAGCACCGACACAGTCAGGACAGCTATCTATGAGGGGGAAGGGAGCGGCCATGCAGGCAACGAGCAGGTTGGTGCATGCTGTGCTCAGCATGTCTTGCTTGCCCTGCTTCTCTATAACGTATTCTAAGTTGCTTGTCCAATGTTATACCTACAAAGGCATGTACCAAAAGCACTGAAGAGGCAGCTTGTTGTTGCAAGGCAGCTTTGGCCCAGCAGGCTCAGGAAAGCCTTGGGGCCTGCTACAGCCCAGCTTGAGGAGTGGGGTATGTCAGACTGAGCCCACAGCTGGACTGCAGTGACTGATTTTCCTAAGCTGACGTGAACATCGATACCTGAGCCTCTGGCAGGGAAAAAATCGCGGACTTGTGGATGAATGCAGGCCCTGAAACTGAGAATTATGAAAGGAACTTGTAGCAGCCTGCAGCATCTCTGAGCCCAGCCAAAACCTCATGTTTAAGCGAAGGGCAGGATTTTGATCCTGTCCCATTTTAATCCCTTCTGATCCCATTTAATTATTAAACCATCACCCACAGCCACTCTCAGTCTCTGGGAATTCACTTTTCATAAGTTTTCACTCATTCCTGGTTAAAATGCTCACCTGGAAGGCTGGGTTTATAGTAGAGAACCACCTCAGCTGTTAAATAACCATGATACAAGAGACAAGCAGTAGGTTATATGAGACCACTTTCCCAACCTCTGTGACATTTTGGGTATCTTGCTGAAGTAGAATCAAGGGTTTCAGAAAGGGTCTGCAAAGCCACATATGGGCATAGAGTTTAAAGAAGGGTTATTACCTGTTAATGTGACCACCTTCTGAAATTTCAAGGAGTTGAAGGCAGCTTTTGAAGAGTAAGGTTATGGTTGGAATATAGTTATAGACAATTGCTTCTGCAGAGCTAATGTAGCTCCTGAAGTGAATTTAATGAATTCAGATGGGCTGGAAGATATAATTTGGGAGATGCTACCTGCAGCTGTGACTCATTTCCCATTAATTTTCTAGTAGTCCTGGGTTTCCTACCCATCTGGAAGCTATTATTCAGGATTATAGTTGGACTTAGAGTCCTGGAGACTACAAGATGTGACTTTGATAGGAGTTTAAGTAGGCCAGGCATATGAATAGGGAGTTCTTAGAGTGTAATAAAAAAAGGGGTCTTCTTCTCAGTTTTCAGGGTGTTCAGAGAACTTTTCCTATGGATGAGTACAGTAATACCTAAAGTGTTTTGTTTACAGAGAATGTGATCCATGCAGAAATTCTATTATAAAACTGTGAAGCTCAAAGAGAATGGTGGACCAAGGCTGGTTCATATCAACTATTTCTTTTCTCAACACACAGAAGTCCTGAGAACCTTGCCTATCTAGAAAGCTAGCGTTCAGATTGTGGCTGATGTCAAAGTTTTCTTTCCATGTAAATCTTCAGAAAGTTAGGCTACTAGAATCTGTTCAAATAAATTCAGTGATGATTATAAAACGGTTTCAAAGAGCAGCTTCCTCTCAATTTTCAGTGTCCTTGCATACCTGAAATAGTAATTATAAAGTTAGGGTTAGAGGTGGGTTCCAGGTAAATGTATTGAACTAAGTTCATACTTGAAAAAAACCCCAAATAAATCCTCCTGGCTACTGATATAGGAACACTATCTTCAGTTTTTAGACAACTATTAGTATCTTGCCTACACGGAAAATTGTGAAAGCCCCTGGAGAAGAATGCTTTGGTGTGAAAGGTCTAGAGAGTCTGTCTACGAACTACTGAATTTCAGCTCATTCTCTACAAGTAAATCAGAAACTGTTACTCCTCAGTGTCAGTGCTTTTTCTTCCATTGTTGGTTCTCTATTACTTGACTGAGAATGCTATTGAAAAGGCTAGGACATGGATTACAGATGAAGGAAGATCATCTCACTGAAGATCTCACTCACACCTCTGTGCTCTCTGGGATGTACGAATGAGCACGCACAGAGGCAGTTACTGTGGTGTAGCCAATACAAAGCCAGGAAAATGTCTATGCCAGGTTATACCCACAGTCTATCTCTTTCAGTTTCCTGTTAGTGGTGCTGGCCAACCCAATGCAACAAGAAAGAGAATAAGAACAGGGTAAGTTTATAGTGACTTACCACAGACTACTTTTAGCTTCAGAAATTGGTCATTCAGAGGTTTCCTGTGCCAGAAGCATTGCCCTTGGTTTCAAATGTGCCATGCAGTACCCATATTCTTACAGATCCTAACCAGAAGCCAAGGTTCAACTCCCTCACTATGAAATATTTATGGTTTCCTCATTGATAGCGATGTTGGATACCAGGCCCAGTCAGTCTCAAATAAAATCAGAAGTTAGAGGTGCTTTCAAAAAGGAAATATAACGCTTCAAATGAATTGAGTGTTATGATACAGCACCACTGATAATCGGCTTATGTAACAATAATGAAATACCCTGGTACAACCATTCCTGGAAAAAAACAGCCTTGCAGCAGAAAGATTGTTTGGCAAGTAGCTCCGTAGTATGTACTGAAGCAATAGAAGTCACCTTGAGAGCAGATGGAATACAATCAAAGATTAATGGCAAATATACTATCCTTTTAAGAACAGGAGCCAAATAAAGTCAAACTGAATCATAAATTTGGAGGCTATGTAGGATCAGAACATGTAAAAGTAGGCATTATTGGTGAAATCAATTTGGCTACATGACTAAGAACAGAGAGCACTCTGCAACACTGCAGGATGGGTTCTGGGCCAGCTTTGCTAATCTCCCTAAGCAATTAAAAGAGGAGGAGGGGAACTGAAACAGAGCACTGCAAAAGCTGTAAGCCTTCTAAGTTTGAAAAAGATACTTTTCTGTCTATGAGCTTTGGGAATTCTCTATAGGATATGGAATAGCAGTTAAACCTTCCGTCATAGCAGAACAACTTTACATTCCCTGTGTAGCACTAAGTGCAGGTTTAACAGCTTATGTGAGAGATACTGTAGAAGCCTAGGCTATTGTAATCATACAGCACTTAAAACAAAACAACTTTTAAAATATTTTTTTAAGTTTTATTGAAAGAAAGCTGCAAAAGAAATTGATCTATAAAATATTGATGTCTGAGACGTGATGTTTATTCATAAATATTTATTATAGAATGTTTATTATAGATTGTGCTAGCAGTAAAACTATATTACCTTCAGATATGCTAGCCAAAATGATGCCAATTTCTTTGTGCTTTCTAGTTCCTTTAACTTCTAGCTAACACTAGAAATTTCAGACATGAATGACTTTTAATGTTACCTTGTTCTAGGCAGTGGGGAGTCTGTAAACAGTAACAACTGGGGAGAAATGAGGCAGGAAATTAAGCATTAGGACAATATTTCAACAGTTTTACTTAGTATTGACTTTTGGCACCAAGTATTGCTTGAGAAATAAGAGATGAAATTAATCCAGAACATAAATTAAGTATCATAGTTGAAGTCAGTAGGCTGAATTGAACAAATACATTCGGGGGTTTTTTTTGGTAAATAAATCTCATAGTAGTAAAATTAAGTAAGGCTTTTTTTAGTAAATTCTGCTCTAGTATTAGTGAAGCTAAATGGTCTCCAAAGGAGTTTTTGCTGATGAGTATTTCTGATCATTTCTAAAAATCCATCTGTTATCAATAGTGATGAGATGCATAGCATATAGTGTAAACCAGAATTGAGCAGTATATAATTTCAAAATTTTCATCAGGGTTCCAGATAAAATTAAATACAATTCTGCATGAATTATCCAAACATAACAAAATTTTAAAGGACAAAAAATCTAAATTTGAAGTCTTAAAAAACTTCCCGTGAAACTAAAGTGGGTACTCAGTGTGATATGGTAGGTATCTCACATAGGACTAAGAAGCAAAGAAATATATTCTACATGATAGAGAGCACATATATAACTGAATATGTATCTATGACTTACGGCAAATAGATATTAACTATATCATAGCATTGAAGATTTTTCTAGAGAAACTTTCTTTAGACAGGAAGAAACATTCTTTACCCACAAATATATTCAGTATTGCTGTTTTGTGTGTGTGTGTG
>WEIS01087215.1:0-12500 GCA_013389965.1 Todus mexicanus | reverse complement strand
CTGGGGGTTGTATGGAGGGTGGGGGTCACCCTGTGAGGCTCAGCACCACAGTGGGGCTGGAGATCACCCCCTATGGCTGGAGATCACACTGGGCACAGGAGTCCCCCCCTAAGGCAGGTGACTGCCCTGCGGACAGGGGTCACCCCACGGGGCTGGGGAGTGCTTGTGGGGCAGGAGTCACCCCATGGGCTGGGCTCCCCAGTAGGTGTGTGGCCCTGGCCAGCCCTGCTGCATGCACTTAGCGAGGTATTACACATGTTGCGCAAAGTTTGCCACCTGATAGAGAGGACAGGTGAAATGGTGGCATCCTCACTCTTTCGGTCAAAGTTAGGGAAGTTAAAATAACAGTTGATCTCATGACGGTAAGAGGAGAAGGAAGTCAAGTGGCTCAGGGTTGTCAATCCAAAAGTCTGCATTGAATCATACAGGCTAATACAGTAAGCCCTTGGTGATGCAGTCCTCTTATCTCTAACAAGGTGTTTTCTACAACAGAGCTAGTTAGCTGAGGGAGCGAAAGGCAGGGAGCTGCAGGTGAGCTGTGGAGATCAAAATCACCTGCATCAGCTCCACTCAAGTGCTTGGGATTAAGCCTGGAGACAGGAAGTAGCAGAAATGTTGATGTGCAGACATCTGTGTGATTCCAGGCTGCTCAGGAGGAGGACAGGCTTTCCAGGGAAAAATTATGGTGGGTAAACCCTCAACTCTCCCAAACAAGGTGGAGTCTGTGATTGCTGAATATGCACATCTGTGAGAAAATACCAGTAGAACACAGGGGGAAACAGGAGGAAAATCTGTCTTGAAAGAAAATTAGCAACTTTTTGTGTCTCCATCGTGCAAAGTAAGTCTACAATTCTGACAATATGTATGATGCTTTCTATAAAATCCCATTTTAATCAGCAATGACAGTTTGACATTTTTCCAGCTGCTTAGAAGCACTAGACAGTCAAGTATCTCAGTAGGGCATGGGCTGGCATGCTGGGATGTGTGTAAGCTCTAACTTTCCTCCCACTCATCGACTTACGATGGTATTCGAAGAACAGGGGGGAAAAAAAGCTTTCTGCAGGTTTCACACTAGCTTATGCCATCTGTGTTTTTAGCCTTCTCTTGTAGAAGTAAAATCTTCACTTTGAAAGTGTATCCAGATGCTGCCAGCTAATATTATTATTCTCAGTAGCAAGTGAGGATTTTATTTATAAAATGTCCTGGCCTTTGCTGAACAATTCACGGTTCTGCACACTTGAGGGACATATAAATAGCAATTAAAACACAGTTTAGAGTAATGCTTAGGCTCTTAAAGAAAGTGACATCAATTTAAAGGAAGGGATAATGTGCTGGGCTGGACATCAATCAAATGGAAGGGAAAAAATATTGTCTAAAGCAGCATTTAAATGATGGGATAAAGCATCTGGGAGAACAGGCTTCACAACATGGGGGCTGGCAGATAAAAGACGTCTGGGTGAGGATGCTGTACTTGATGGGACCACCCATCTCAGATGCGCCTGCTCCAAAGGCTGCTAAAGGCAACCTGACTTCGAAAGAGTGCTGTGCTGTAAGTGCGACCTTTTAGCTTGTTTCCTTTGGCGAGAGGTCTTGATCGGTGAGGGAACAGACATGGTCTGGGGTAGAAGGAAGATAATTTGTTACTTACTTAGCATGTCCTACTGCATCCTAGTCAGATCTCTTGTCCTAACATATCTTAATCTGTCTTAGATATGTTCATAGCTTTGGTTGCTGTTGCCACTATTTCGTGGCCTCTTCTCTCGTACTGTATTTCTCTTCTTAATGTTCTCCTAAAGTAGGAAAACACTGAAAATCCCTTTTTATAAATGGAAATCTGACATAAAATGTGCTGCAGCCTCACTGTTGAATGTCTTGCAGAGTACATTTCCATATACCTTCTGATGCCTCCAAGTCCCACGTCTCCACCTTTGTTGTAAACTTTTACATCGTGTGCCTGGTTGTTTCTGTCACACTCTGCCCATTCCCCCTGCCTTACTGTTCCTGTCATCTCTGCTTACTTGGTTTTGTTTCCTCTTTTCTGTTTCTCAGTGAAGACCAACCCATTCTCCAGTGCACAGGTTTTTTGTTTAGATTGCTGTTTCTGTGGAGCAAGACACAAAGTCTTAGCTCGCAGCTGTGTCCGCACACACCATCTTGTTAGCTGTGTAGACAATGAGAATAAATTAGATTCAAATTACCAATATTGTCATAGCACAAGGGTAGGCACATAAAATCAATGCAGTGGACCTAACCTGTATGCATAGTTGCTGCAATTACACATAGAAATAATTGTTCTATGGGTTGGTAGGAACACTTAACTTGACATGCACTTCCACAACTATTTAGCTTTCCCCTGGCTTGAAGTACAAATGCCCTCTGCAATCTGGATGCCACTGGGGATGCTGAAACTGGACTCTCAGTCAGAAGCTGTTGGTTTATTTTTAGTTGTGGAACTGTGTTGCTGAATTGTTTGAGGAATTCATAAGTGTTGTCTGAAGAGTTTTAAAAAGTTGTTTCTCCACATTTGAGTCTTGCGTCTTCCAGTTTCAGATGGGCGATTTGATCTATCAATGCTGGCACTATACTTCTGTGAAGAGCAGGCATTAAATTGAGGAAATGGCTATAAATAAGTGCAGAATTTGCACCTGCAGATAAAAAGCCTGTCTGAAAAATCAAGACCATGTTTGTTGCCTTTGTTTAATTCTGTACCGAGTGTATTTTTCAAACTAGTTTTATGTAGCAGAATGCATGCAAAACCCAAGACATTTAGATCAAGGAGTCAGATCTAATCAGAATGTTGATGACTTATTTACAAATGTTTTCTCAGCCATGGTGCTTTTCTTTAATTTCTACAGGATATCCTTTTCCTTCAAAGTCTCCAGAAATTACAAGACAGGCTGCTTTTTTGGGGGAGCGGGGGCGCTATTTGTTGGGAGGCTGACAAGATTAATTAGTCAAATAATTGCTGCTAAACTCATACAGTACCTGCCATTTAAGGAGTTTAGTCTGGATAAATTGTCCTCTGTTAATGCACAATCATTCTCTCTCAATATTCTATCATTTTTGATACATTTCCGTCTCTGTTCAGAGTGTTTATCTTACCTTTCCTAGTACCTTGTGGTGTTTGGTGCAGTACAAGACATTATTTGGTTTTACACTGGAAAAAAATCCATCTTTTCCTCCCTCTTCAGATTACAGATCTTCAGGGTGCAGGGGAAAAAAAAGTTCAAATCCTTTATTTGAAAATATTGATTCTGGTGATAATTATCAAAGATTTAATTCCTTTGACTTTAGATGAACCATTAACTGCGTCCCCAGCTTGTAAATCCAGTCACTAATGAAAATCTGCTTGAGTGAACTCGCACAGAAACTTTGGTGCATGTCTGTGTGGGTTTTTCCAGGGAGGCTGCAGCAGTGCTAGTGCTTGGAGAATCCCCAGGGCTCTGAAGATGATTAATGATAACAAAGCTTTCCCTATTGTGTTAGCGGATAGGAAGGAAGGAAGAGTACTCTAAAAAGAGAGTGCATAGAATTTCTGAGGATTGAAGTTCAGGAGTGGAGTTTAACCCTTTAAAATGGTTACAAAACTTCTTCCAGCTATACGAGGAAGATGAAATCTACTTTCTTCGCCTTAAAATCTGCCTCTTGGCTGCATTAGCAGATTTCTACACCAAGGACGTGCTGAGAGAAACCAATGCCCTGAGACGCAGCAACGCTTTGAGCTGAGTTGGGCTGCTTGCAGTCTAACAAACAGTTAGGCACACCCACAATCCACTTAGGTTTAGCTTTTTGAAATGTGTTAGAGATTTCTGCTAATGGGTTTTCCCTGTGGGCAGCATTACCAACCTGATTATACAGGTTTTAAGAAACTCTCTTAGGAAGATTCTTTTTCATCATAAGTTTTGACATTGACCTACTAAACTGGGTAATTTAGCATTTTATTTTCTAAGAATGAAAAAGAAAATTGAATATTTCATGACAAGAGAGGGATTATAGTAGTGCTGTTCTTTATAGGAAACCTATCATGTCCGGGGGCCAGATCACGCGTCTGAGATCTGTGCATCTACACGAAGATCTCAATGCCTGCTTGCACAAGAGCAATGGGAGTACTTTGATTGTGATACTCACCCCAGTTACTTGCTGGGGAAGCTTCTACCATCTGCACTTGTGAATATAGCTCGGAACTAGAGCTGGAAGCACCTTCCTACCAGAAAAGTTTCAGTGAAAAGGTGATGTGTTTGCAAACCACGTTAATTTTTGTAGGGACCTTATATCTCAGTGGAAGCAGGGACATCATTGCAAGGATGGCTCTGGTTGGCTGTGGCAATCTGGGGCCTCTGAATGGAGAGCTTTGGCCTCCCAAAATCTTCAAGTTCCTCCAGGATTAGGAGTAGCTTTTAAACAAAGGTAGAGAGCAAACCTTTGCCTTCTCCCTGCTGTGACACATTACAAGAGAATCTTCGTGAAGAAATTTTGGTGGAGATTGCATCACCAAAAGCCCACTCCTAAAGCTAACTGAGAGGATGTGGCAATTTCACCCCAGTGATTTAATTGCTATGTTCCTTTAATAGCAATTGTGCTTGTCCATTAAGGGGTACCAAATGCAACCTGATTATTAGTTGGCTGAAAAACAGGAACGCTTTGTTTCACTAAGGTGTGCCAGCTGATACACTGGAGCTGGGATTTCATTAAAAAAAATTGTACTGGGAATTTTTAAACTGGTTTTACAGCAGGTAAATTTTATCAAAATATTTCCTTTCTAAAAAGTTGCAAACTCTGTAGTTCTTGGCCAGCTCTCCTGCTAATATGCTGTGGTTTAGAATAGTCTGTTTGCCTACTCCTGCCCCTTAGTCTTACATATCTGGGCACAATTCTTGCTGTTGGTCTGTGCAATATAGTATTTTACATAAGCAAGTGTTATTTAGTACATGCTTCGAGCTTTAAAGTGAAATATTCAGAGTTGTGCTTGCAAGGAATCTATTTGGTAGTCATTATTTTACTACATTTACTAGTTTGTTACCAATATGTGGTTATTGTTAGACACGAAATTATTACTAACCCTCTAGCTGATCCCAGAGAAAAGTAATGGCTTGTTGGGACTGTGATATTTGATAGTTTCCTTCCTCTCAGTCCCTTCATCTTTCTATATTCTCCTCCTTTCTCTACTTGACTTTACAGTCTGGAGTGTCCAGAGTTGGAGGATGGCCAAACACAGCAGCACACTGTGAGGCTGTGTGGTGATTTGGTGGTCAGCTGGGGAAGAGGGGGAAGCATCTGCAAAGAACTTCCAGAAAATAAAAAAAATAGCGTGATGTTTGCTCTGAGTGTGTACGTTCACATATGACCATACTTACCTGGCTGCGTTATCAATGCACATGTGGAAAATCCAGTGTACATGGCAGAGGTACAACATCTTGCTCTTCAGCAAGTTTCTAAAAATAGCCTGGAAAAAAAAAAAGCCACACTTTGCATTTCTGTGATGCCTGTTATGATGTCTCAGAGCACTTCTCCAATGTGACTTTAGTCTCAAAGTAGGGTTCAAGCAGGAGCAGACGAGCTGAGGGCTTTTGTTCTACTTTTGGGCTTTATATTAGCGCTATTTACCAGCATTGTGGCTGATAACTGAATCCCACATATGGCCAGGTCCTTCAGTTTGCAGCATTCTCTGCCTCAAATGTAGGGTTAAGATTTCTTCCTGTGTTCTGACCCCGTTATGGTAGGTAAACAGGCCGGAGCAGCATAAAAGGGTTGGAAGCCCCATTTCTGGCTGGGGGAGAATTCCCTTGGCGCGGGCCCTGCAGAAGACGGCAACAAGGCACCGCACAGACTCTCCCCCAGATGTCTGGTACCTTTGGTATGCAAATAGTGGGGACCCTGATATGCGGCCAGCATGGCTCCTTTCAAGTCCTCGTTTAGTTCCCGCTGTGTGTCTTTCCCCTCTTACTGCAGAGAGAAGAATACTCTCGTTTTGTTATGTTTGAATTACACTATCTTTTATATTAGGACAGATCAAAACCTAACACCCAAGCCATTTTCAGTCTGCGTAGCTATATAAGCAACTGTCTCATAATTGAAGTATTTAATTAAAATGTAAAGATGCCCTCAACGAAAGCAAAATTGCTCTGGAGCGTTGCTGCTAGCATGTAGCTTATACAAGAACATTCAGAGATTTCTCAGTGCCTTAGTACATAAAAGCAGTTCCAATCCCACCTTTAAAAAACCCCATGAAATTCTTCACATAAATGAATGGTCCACTTGCATGATTTATAAATTACTTTGGTTTAAAATGTTAAATTGCCAAGAAGTCTGACTGCAACTGGTCTGGTTTGTCTTTTTTATACACATATTAAAAAAGAGGGGAAAAAAAAAAAGAAAGGGGGAATGTTGAAACAGCTGAGGCTGGTTTGGTTGAGGGTTAATGTTTGGGTAAGAAGCCTCCAAGGAAAACCCAAGTGCTGAATGAACACCACTCTATGGTAATTAGTGAGTGGTATTTTTCCCTTGGAGTCAGTTTCTGAATCAATGTTATAGCTAGTGATGGGAATGAGGAAGGACACCAGACGGAGAAGATGGTAACTTTTTCAGTGAGACATAATGTTGAGATTGTGGCTGTTTCATTAAATTATGTAGGCCCTTCTAGTAGAAGGAGATACAGAAGTTTTTGTCGCATTGTCCGGAGTTTAAATAATTCATTTAAGTTACAGCTACTTATTTTTTTCCTTTTTTTTTTTTTTTCATATCCTCAACTCATATGATCTTGTGGTTGCTGTCTTCCATGCTTGAGACACCTGAAATCAGTGGTTAGTAAAGCATTCACTGCTTGTGTAGTTCTGTTTGTAATGTCTGTGGAGCACTTTAGGATCTCTGAATAAATATTGGTCATTATAGTGAACTTTGGAAAGTTCTGCCCGTAAATAGACTCCTTTTCCTCAAAAAGCTGTGAAATGATATACATCCAAACTATTGGTAGATATCCTAAAGGAACTTGTCAGCATGTATACTAGGAGATCAGAAACTACCACCTCGTTTTATTCGATTCTATAAACACATAGATGGTATCAGACTTGATACAGCAGTTGTAGAAAATACTAAAATGGTTGGAGTTCTGTTTCTGTTCTTACAGCAATTACTTGGACATGTTTAAGGTCTGGTAAAGTGTGGATCTCATAGGATCATTTCACTATTTAACTCAGCTTGGAAGACATCGGTATTTTGTGTTTATTATGTCTGTGATGTAAAAAAGATGGTGGTTTTAGTCAAGATGCTGTGAACTTTGGAAGAATCACTGCTGTGCATGATGCTTTGGGAAGCTCACGGCCAGAGAGCCTGAGTCTTGTTTCCATCCCTTTGAAAGGTATTGCTGTGATTAGAGGCTCAGAATAATAAATAATTGGGGAAGTTGTTTTTTAGCGTTGACCTTTTTTTCTGCTGTTTGGATAGTTCCACTTCCTTGCTGCTTCAAGAACAACTTTTTTTTTTTCAAATAATATGTATGTGGAATCAGTTCTCAAGACAGAAATGTCAGTTGGTTTTGGTTGGGTTTTTTTAATTTATTTTAAGGATAAATGCCATGTAACTGTGGCAGTCACCAAGCTTCAAAATGTGTAACTGAAGCTGATGTGTTTTGTTGTGTTTTGTTTTTTTTTTCCCAAAAGGCTTTTGAAAAGGTACAATTGTGTAATAAGTTCACGGGTTAGCTAGCGAAAGAATTGTGAACCTCTTTCTCTGTCCCTTCCCAGAACTGTCCATCAGCCGTGGGGATAGGCTGAGGTTACATTATGGTATGCTAGGCATAGGTTTGGCAGAATGTTCTAACTGATGCTTTGCTTCTGGGTCCATTGAGGTGTTTGGTGGGAATTGGTGGCTTTTAGGGAATACGTCACAGGCTTAAAACTGGGCATCTGTGAAGCAGTGGGTTAGCTAAGGCTGTAGATCAGGTTTTGTGTATTGTGGCTGTGGACTGCTCTTTCCATCTATTAAAGTGATATCCTGTTTTCCCAAGAATATCATATTTAGGAGAAAGCTAGTCAAGAATTCTTCTAAGTAAAAGACCTTTTTCTCTGTACTTCACATAATAGCAGTTCAGTGAGATAAAAATAGTACAGAAAACAAATTGAACTTACAAATGAGAGGATATTAGAGTGTGGTCATCTTAAAAGTTGGTATTGGCCTTTTTTCTGAGAGATTTTTTGTTTTATTGATTTCTTTTTCCTCAACGTTGCCAAGGTTTCTCACTGTTTTGTTGTTGCTTTCTCATAAAACTCTCTGCAATTCTTAAGGGAAACATTCTCATTAAGGTCGCAGTGGTAAAAGAAATGTTTATGGCAAGGTTAGGAAGTATTTCTAATGATTTGGAGGTATTTCTTTGAGGCAATTTATCCTTACAGTGGTCATTTAAAACTAAAATAAAACTCAGAGTAATAAGACCCATTATTTTCCACCAAACTGTGCAGAGTCCTGGACTTCAGCAGGGAATGATACATGAAACCATTGAAAATACTGTAGAAGAACAGTAAAACCACCTTGCTGAATGGAAAAGAAAGGAGTTTTAAACCTTGTCTGAACACAAATTTTACTACTTTTAACTTTGCTGATAATTATTTTGGTACATATGAGCTGATACTTCCCCCCCCACAGGAATGGAAGAACACTTACCCGCCTGGAGGAGCGACTGCCAGATAGCCTTGGTGCTCCTCCTGCTGCCCCATGCAGACACTTAGCCTACATTTAGACTAGGAAATTAAACTGGGAGCATTCCCAAGTGCTGGCATGTGGAAAGCCATGCTGGAAGTTCACAGGAGAGTTCTCAGTGGGCTTTTGACCACCACCAGCCACCCTGTGTTGAAGCCCTCTGCCCGTGGCTGGGAGCTCTATCAGGCCAGGGGTTTACAAGCAGCCACTTTGCTCTGAAGAGCTATGAGCAATTTGGGGCCATCCAGCCTTGATGCCCTGGAATATTCCCTTGCGTGTTTAATTTGCTTTACTGGTAAAGCTACTAGATGGAGCTTTAGCAAGCAATATGCGTGTGTTTGTGTGAAGTGGTTTGCTCTGTTTTGCATAAGACTAAGCTACCTCACCTCATATGAACACGTAATAATTAGCGTGGAGTTAATAGCACACGTGAGTACTGCAGCTTATTATGCAGTCACGTTACTAGGTAGGCCAGCCCTATGTTGTACAAAAGTAGGGCATGTTTATGTTGTTGTTACTATATCAACACTACAGCTTGTACTATGCTGGGCTACAAATACCTGTGCTGTAAGAAAAATGAGTATGCAAATGTGTGAAGCAGGCCTTTGCTGTAACGAGCTGTGAACATACACCAGCAATGGCTACAAGGTGGAGTTGCTGTCTAAAAGTCCAGCAGACCTGCAGGGATCCAGTAGAAAAAGTTAATTTTTTTTAATATTTGAAGCATATCCAAGTACATTATTAAGTATAACTTTTTTTTTTCTGTACAAAATAATTTGTATTCACAGAGCAGCGTTGTCATACGACACTGAACTTCAGGACACTACAGATCTTTTCACAGTATGTGCTATGCTTTAAGGTGCCTATCAGAACTTCTTTAGCTACCTTTCTCCTGGTTCCCACCAACTGAATGACGCTAAAATTCCCTTTATGTCACTTCCTTGTGTAATGTGCTGGTGAGGTGTCCAAAGAGGTGGAAATGAGATGCCATCACTGTATCTGTCCAACTCCTTTCAAGCCTTCAACAGCCATTTCATGTACTGCTCCCAATGCGCTCTACAAACCACAGCTTGTGGCTGTTGCCCAAAGGCTCAGAGTCTGCACATTGAAGAGTTAATATCAAGTTTCTTAAAAGCTAGAAAGCAAATAAGTGGTGCGTTGTTGTATGCATGTGTAGAAACAGGGATGTAGATCCGGGGTTTCAAAAATCTGTAGGTTAATGTAAAGCAAAGTAGAGATTTTATAAGCAGTTATTAAGGAGGGAGGGAATGGCAAAAGTACACAGTCCCCTTCCCCAGAGATTCTTGGGTCAAGTATTACACATCCTAGTTTTCACACACTACACTTAAGAAGCACCATGCTTCTCCAGCACAAACCTGCTTGTGACTGAACAGGCTTTTTTAGAAGCTTTCTAATAAAAAATGGGGAAAAAAAAATCCAATTGCAAAGTTGCTGTAAGCTCAGTGTGACGTAGATACATCTCAAACAAGCTGCATAGGTACTAACTGCAGGTTTCTGAAGCTGTGTGTTAGAAATGACAAAATATTGTTCAGAACCTCTGAATACATTTTCAATACTTATGGTATTTACTAGTGACATAACATTATGACTGTATCTTGGTGCGCACTGGGGTTAACAATTCATTGGTGTTAATTCTGTGTGTGTTGGAGCAGAATTCACACACAAGCGTGACAATTAAATATTCTCTATACACGTTATTGTATAAGTGAGATTTAGTATTTCATTAATTTACGTCAAGGCCAACAGTATCAGAGGATGATAATGGTGAATTTGACATGAGAACAATACATCACTGCAAGATTATTTAAAAAAAAAAATCATCCTGAAAACACTAACTTTTGGCTCATTCACAGATTTGCACCAAAGGAAGCATCTTCCATAGAATGTAGGGATCTGCGCGGATTACTCTGCCACTGTCATTTTGAATTTTCTCTTCTAAGAAGCAGGAATGTTCACGTTTTAAGTTTCCGTTTTCTCCTTACTTCTGCAGGACAAGGTGCAAGGTTTAAGCAATATGTATGGATTCCGTATCCTAATATGATAACAGAGCTATCAAGAAAAATATTAAAAGTTAAGAACCAATGTGATTCTGGGCCAAGGAGGGATGGAAAGAAAGTGAAGATCTACAATACCTTTGACTTTTGAATTCCTCTGAGATGTTCTTTTAATTCTAGAAGCCTGCTTGCAAATCAAACTTTATTTCTTGTTTTTTAGCAATGTTATGTCTTACTGAACAGAAGCATTTCCATTTAACAGTCATTGTGGGAATCTATATTTATTCTTCAGTACTGATGGTGTATACATTTATATTTTTTTTTAGTAATTACTGCAGAGCCTGCTTGGGATCTGAAAACTGGCTGGCAAGCTTTCGGTTCCTTGTGTTTTTACTGGCAATAAAGGCTTACCATTTGAATTTAGCTGCCAGTTCTGTTGATAGCCTGTAAAGCGAACTATCGTAGGGTTTTACTCCTGCACAGCTCAGTGGTTCTGCAGTACCAGCTCTTCTTGCCTCTTCAGGAGTGACTGCAAAAGGCATGCACTAGGGGTGATTTCTGCCTAAGAGGTAGGCAGAGCTGTACAGATGGAGTTGGTTGAGACCTGAGGTTTCCAATCTGAAGTCTACTGGGAACAACAATAGAGTTCCCATTTAGTTTGATGGAGTTTAGATCAAGTGTTGATGGTACGATACATCATCTTAGTCACTGTGTCAGTCTGGTGATGGTGATGCTTTGCCTTCTTTCCCCTGTCCTTCCAGAATGGGTCTGAGTGAGCAGTGGTGCGTAGGAACAACGGTGCTTGTATTTAGTGAGGGATGGAAAACCATAGCAGAATTTGAATCCTTGCAAGTTCCCCAACTGCAGGTGCAGTAGCAGATCAGCATTTTACCGGGTTGGATGGAACCCTAGCTAAAAAGCAGATAATCTCTCTGAGCCTATCAAGAAGGTGGGATTACTTCCAGTGACCTTCTGGTTAGTTTCTACCATGTCATCTGACAATGACTATAGTGACTGATGGTTCTGTGAAGCGTCTTGGTAGTCCATCTTTTCCTCTGCTAGATGATGTCATTGTGCCTCCAACTGTGTCTACATTTGCTATTTAGATAGTAAGCAAACAATTGTTTGGCTGGTAATTGCCAAGTTCCTCTCCCCCAGAATAGATTCTAGCTTCCCTTTGGGTCTGGAAACCTCTAATCTCAATAATTTTCTCTTGACAGTTACTATATTGCTTGGGATTTGGATTTAGAGCTACATCTAGAGAGAGAGGTTTTCTTGGTAAGGGTTTATTCAGTCTGTCAATGCACTTGCTGGGAAGCTGCCTCTAGAGCAGTTACTTGTCAAAAAGCAGGGCCAAAAGTGACTCTTGGTGTGCTTTTTGGTTACAATGTGGAATGACTGTCTGAGCAGTATACGCATCTGCTTTTACCCCCGAAGAGCCAAGGAACAGCTTTTCAGGAGGTCTGTGCTGTGTGCTAGCCAAATGTGCCACAGCTGGGCCTGAGAACTGTTGTTTGGTGACAAGCTGGAGGCTGTCTTAAAAAAAAAGGTGATCTTCCACTAAACTTCTTTAAAGGAGAGTGACTTAGCACGCACCATGGGAAGCAGAATCAAAACAGCTCTTCAGTGTCAACAGAGCACTCAGTTGTGGATGGGATAAGTTAAAGCCTTGTCTGAGACTATTAAATAAGAAACTAATTATAGTGGTGCTTTGGTAGCTCACCGATTTCATTCTTTGGCTGTAATCTGTGAGGAACATCGCAGTCATTAAACCGCATTGGTACCCTGCTAACA
>WEIS01087214.1:0-10579 GCA_013389965.1 Todus mexicanus | reverse complement strand
AAAAATCCTGATAACAGAGCTAACGGAACTAATACAGTGGAAATGAGACTGAAATGGATTTGTAAATAAGACTCCATTGTTACATAGAAATGTTGCACTACTTTGAGTCTCTTCTTGTTAGTACTAGGGGAAAATACTCTTCCAACAAGTGTCTTGAATTCTGAACTCTGCTTAGCTGATTGAAAATAAACAAGCAGCTTTATGGTTTCAGCCTGTATTCATTTTTAGACTTGAAATTCTGATAAGTCATTGTAAGACCTTTGATCTATTAATAATGTAGGATCAGATTGTGTCTCCAGGTAAAAGATATATGTAACAAAAGGTAAGGAAATGGAAACCTCCCCTTTCTTCATCATGCTGCATGGTGACTATTTTCTATGATCAGACACAAATGTAACAATTCAGGAAGAAAGGCCTTAATGCTTAGCAGAAAGTCTGAAAAGAGAGGATATTCAAATGACAGCGAGAAGAAGGGAACAATGCTGATATAATTGGAGTAGACAAAGGATGTTCCCTTTGTGACACATTTTGAGAAACATCCAGGAACATTTGTTATGCCAAAGCGGGTTCATGGTTGAGTGGAAATGCCATCTTCCGATGGGGAAGTAAGCAGAAGAGGCAGCACTCTGATCAGACAAGGGAACAAAAATAGTTCAGGGTTCCAGAGCAGATAGTTGTATACAAGTTTAGATTAATATATATTGTCCTGCTAAGTGTGCATAGCATTTTCCTCTACTGGTTGTTCCACAGAGGAGTGACTGCATACTACTGCTGTTTACTAACAGAGGGGTCTTTTCAATTCACTTCATAAGCAGCTGTGTTCAGATGATCTACCTCCTCCTCCTCCTGTTCTCAGTACTTACGATCTGAAGATTATTGGTGTTTATTTCTGAATTCAAAATATATGGTAAGAAGGCACGGTGAAGCCTGCTCATGCCTTAAGCAATGTCTGATGACATGGGAATTATTCAGATTTATCTAATCAAATGCTAGCAGATCTGCCACTGCACTCACATGTAACAATATGCGCTAACAATTGGAGCCCTTCGTTTAAAGAAAAGAATTTTGCTGAAGTGGGTTTTTTAAAAAAAAAAACCAAACCTTTTCATTAGAAGCAAATCTTCTCTTTTCTCACTCAAACTGCTTACAAAGTTTTGATGTATAAGGAGGCAAATTACAATAAAGTTCAGAAACTGAAGCCAGAAGAAGCTCTTAGACCATTTGGTTTGACCTGAATTACATGTTTCATCTGGTCTATCGCTTGGTGATAAAAGGTGTGTGTACTTTCATAGGTATACATACACACACACACATACATACGTTGTAGTATATGAACTGTACAAGTAGTCTAATATCCATATGTTGGTGTGAGTGTATACATATATGTATGCATTTTACTTTGTTCAGAGGTGAATTATGCACCTCTAATTGTCTGAACTGAAACCCTGGAAGAAAAATATGTTTGCTCTTGGTGGTACGAGCTGCTGAACCTGCTCAGGGGTAGGCAGTCCCAGGGAGGTTGGCTGGAGAGGGAGCCTCCACTGGGATCTCCTCAGAGAAACAGCAACATTTTCCCATGCAGCAGCAGGGCTATACAAGGTTTGCACCACTCACAAAATCACTGAGTAACCAAAATCAAGACTTAAAGCAGGACCTGCTTGCAAGGATAGCACAGAGAGAGGAGGAAGTGCTTGATAGACCCTTGTAATACCCTCCTCAGTAGCTGAGATTCTTCTCTATCAAAAAAGTGAATTGTTCTATTTTTTCATATTTTAATAATACCTGTGGGTTTTGAGCATTTTTAGGCTTTAGGGTAGCTGAATATGTCTATGCACATTCACCTCAATGCTGTTGTCTGTCTTGGGCCACATGGTGCTTTCTGATACAAGTTCATATCTTCCATATGGGCAACCAGTGTTCACCCAAAGGAATCAGAAGGAGGAGAATCTACCATATCACTGCACAGAGTGTTGACTGATTTAACTTTTAACAGTATGGTCTTTATTCCTAACTGGAATTAGTTACCTTTAAGATCTCAGCCCTCATTTTTGTTGTTACGGCTTTCTTTGCTAAATCGGTGAGCCCCTAAGCTAGAGTCTAAGGCATCTTCTCTTCCTCTTGCTTTTTTCCCCCTCCTTTCTCTGTTCTGGCTTTAAAATTTAAACATTAAAGGTGTATGCAGCATCCTGGAGTACATCTCATCAGTCTGATTTACCAAGGTATATTAATTAGCCTGGCTCCTCCTCATTGAGCTCTCTTAGGTGCATTCAAAAATTGTATAACTGTTTTTTTTTCCAAGAAGATCAGATTGAACTGCAGTTCACTGTGATCCAAAATCTTTAACAGAGATATAACTAGGGTGTAGCATCTCTAAGGGCTGTGTGTGCATTTTATTTCATGTTCCCCTCACTTAAGAAATTGATTTATTGCTATGAAAATGTTAGTAGTTCAACAAAGTTTTAAAAATATAGAAAATAAACTGTTATATTTATCAAAAGAAATAATATTGTGGTAGGTCACTTGTTCTTTTGCCAAGAGCTTTAGTATGTTACCGTTTTTTGATATAAGCCTGTTTTTTCAAAAACTGTTATAGATGCAGTTTGCATTATTATGGCACAACACAGGCTCTTGTGGTTTGATTTTCCAGATCTCAGAGAGACGTAGAAGAGTCTCACGGTTGTACGTTCAGCTAAGCTGATTCTTCCATAAGTTGATCTTCTATGTCAGCTTTCTCTCTGAGATATGTAGCATATTTTGTTACAATTGAACCATCAAGATCTTGCATTTTGAGCAGACGATTGCCCTTACCAACTTAACTAAAAGGTTTTTGTGTCGATGCGTTTACCCTGTAATGCCTTCTTCTGCAACCTCTTTCCAGAAGCTTCTTTTCCTTTTAAAGAAGAAAACATCTCCTTCTGAAACTCCCTATCTTTCATACAAAATCTTAGGCTGACTCACAAGAAATAGAGGCTTCAATGTCCTACGTTAGCTGTCCACTTAAATACTGCATTAGTCATTAATAAGTAGTATAATATCAATTGGTTCCTTTGTTATGAATAGAGAGGGGAAAAATTAGTCTGTACTCTTCCGTTCTCCTTTCTAAAATACAAGCAGCTGCTGCTGGCATCAATTTTCATGTTTCCATTGTGAAACACTACTGAAGATTTTTCAGTGGAGGTACCTGTGGCCACAGAGGCAGATTTAGCTGTATACATTCTCTCATGGGACACACATGTGGTAAGAGCTGCTATTTAATTTGCAGTATTAATAAAATTATACTAAATATGACAGAAACCAACCTATAGTGTGCCTAATTTGGGGAAGATCTATTAATTTCATTTTCTTTATGCAATCTGTCTGTGCATGTGTGTGTACAGGATGCTTCTGTGTGTGTAATAAAGAATTGATAAGAAATATTTGGCTCTGAGAGCCTTAGAGCTGAAAAAATAAGTAAATCAATATATCACTTACTAAACCAAGAAGTAAGAGTTTGAAAACAGCATTTGTTTGTTCTAATTTGCACATTTGACCTTGAATATGTATCTTAGGCAAGCAACATTCTTAAAAGTAGGTGCCAAAATGTAGGTTTATTTCTTATGATTACAGTTCTCTAGGCTGCTCTCAACCGTGTTTCTGTATGGTAAGCCAAACTTATCCTTGGAGTAAGACCATTTTAGTCAACGGATGCGTTTGGCCCATTAACTTTAGTCTGTGATAAAGTCAAGGACAAGAGGATATTCTTATGCAAAGAAGAATCACTATAGATACGCTACTAATCACTGAGGATTAGAATGAGGATATTCCTGTCCTCATAGCACCTTCATAGAGATTTTTAGCCTTTTTAAAATAGCAGTATTCCAAGGCTTTTTTTCTCTTACTTCTAAGAAGAAATCATAGTTTCATCCATTAACACGAAGTGGTGAAACTTTATTAGAAATGCAATTGTTTCCTAAATCTTTTAGTACTTCTGTGCATGTGATTGCTAAGCAATAGTAGTTCTAATTACAATTTTATAAACTGCCTATGGGCAAAATGATAGGCTTCATGTGAACTTTCTGGTATAACTGTTTGGGTGTGAACACCATTATGAATTATTTTAAACTTACTTATTTCAAAGAAAAAGAAGTTCAAAATATCTATGTAGAACTGAAACCTCACTCACCTTACTCTTGTATGTAGATCCATAGGAAATCAGTAGAACCACTTGGTTGAATATGACATCAGTTATCTGTAGGTTTTTGAATTTTATGTAATGTTTTATCTGAACAATGCCACTAATCTGGTATTCTGAAAGCCCAAAAACCTGTGACAGTAAATTATTTCATTTGAAGAACTGAAAGAATTTTCTCTGTCAAATTTTAATACTCCTTACTCTTTTATTTTGTTTTAGACTCATCATGACTGGATTTTAGCAGCAAGTACTTCATAGTGTATCTTTAAAATATATACATAGAGAGATGAAAGCAAGGGATTTCATTCATAAAGAAATGCATCTCATCACTATATTTAATTACAATGTTCTGAACTGAAATACATAGCCAGTGGGAATAGGACTATTGATTAAAAACTAGGGTAGCTTCTGTTTCATCTGTTGGAGGCTCTTCTTTTTTTTTTTTTCTTTCAATTACTGTGTGTAGGAGAGGTCAGTCTGATTGCATTATAAAATTAGGTTAAGAGACAGTATTTCTATCACTGAATTGCATGTGATCCATTTCTGAAGAAAAGACAGAACACTTTCACTCTAAATTCAGAGCACTTTGCATGCCCGGCATAATGAGGTTTTATTTTACCCTTCAAATTCTTCATAACAAAACCAGACAGAGATGCCTACAAAATAAGGAACACTACAAACTGATAGTTATATGAGTGTAAATAGTCTGGTTTGTACTATACATTTGCCTTCAATTTTAGGGAAATTTGCTATAGAAGTTCCAGTGGATGTTTGGAGAGTATAAAGATGTAGATGGAGCATCACATGGATTTTAAAGAAACCAATCTTGTAATAATATCTGAGAATTATACACCTTCTCAGGGAGAGCAGTTCTTATCCGACAGCCTAGATGAACTTTCTAAGCACCCCCAACAGGGAGGTAAGTAGGCTGAGAGTTGCTGAGCTCCATGGACATGTGTTGCTCCATATTCATCAAACAGGTGGCTCCTCTGTGGCAGCTTGTTTTGTTTTGTATTGCAGCCAGGTTTGTATTTATCTGATGAAAAATACTAATTAATAAAATGTGATAATGCTGATCTATGAATAAAAAATATAGTAAAATTTTCCAAGGAGAGAATCAGGTTTTGCTTAATGTTACATCTCAATAAGTTATAAATTGACAGAAAACAGACCTGGGAAGGATCCTGAGGGGTCATTCACCCTGCCCTAACACTGGAATAGTCCTACCTAAACCACCCTGACAGATGTATTGTCAAGCCTGTTCTTAAAAGCTGCCAGCATGAGGACTCCATGGCCAGCACAGGCAGTCTGTCTTTACACTTAGAAAAGCTTTTCATAGTATCAAACTGAAATTCCCTTAGTGCAACTCCATTAATTTTTGTCCTCTCAGTGGATAAGAAGAACAGTTTATTTCCTTGCTTTGTTTCGTAACAACTTTTTACATATTAGAAAGTTATCATGTCACCTTCAGTCTTCGGTTCTCTAGACTAAACAAACCCAGTTCTTTCTATGCTCTCTCAAGGGTCACATTTTTTAGGCTTCTGATCATTCAAGAAGTGTTTGGTGAAACTCCCACTGACTTTGGGAACTGATTTATATCGGCACTGCGAAAATCTTGTATTTGCAAAGCATCTAGACTTACTATAGGCATTTTTACATCAGTGCCTTGTAATCAGCTTTTATGTTTGAATGTGTTTGATTTAAAAATAACAATAGTCCATCTTAGCAATAACCTTATGTACCCACATTGGTGGGAGCACTCAGCTTTTGACTTCTGTGTTTTAGAAATGTATGTGGGACAGATGGGTATCTAGTATACTCACATGACATAACATCTGCTGGTGAATGAAGATTGTTATAAAGACATAAAATAAAGTGGTGAATGTGTTTACAAGTACTCAACCAGTGTTGTCTATACAGGAGCGTACAAAGCTCATTGAAATGAAGGCGCCAAAACCAATTGTGAATAATGTGTCCTTATTCTCCTTGAACAATTAAGGTATTTTGAATGTTTCTACCATCTCTGCAAGTATATGTAAAGCTGTATGAAAAAAGAATATGAAATAAGATCAGTCATATAAAAGCGAAAGTGCTGCTGATGGTGGTAGAGCTTCCTTTCTTTTAGGGTTATTTTGCTGCTGTTCTTTTCATACCTCTTTAGATGTCTGCAGTACTGAGGAATTAATCTAAGCTAGTCACTGTATAGTGCCTTTTTTGAGTGGTAAATAAGAGCTTTTAGGGTGCAAATCACCTAATCTTATTTAGATATCTATTTCTGGATGAGATGAATTGCTGCTGAACCATCTTTTTCTGCTCCATTAATTTTAACTGAGTGTAGGTGACTAATTTATATGAGTAGACTCTACCTAAGTTGCTGATCTTGTCTCTTAATAGAATTTCCTTTAGAGCCTCTAGGGTCTGTGGTAGACAGTCCATGTTGTGGCCTTCTTAAAAGATAGCACTGAAAAGACGACTAGGAGTCACTGGGAATTGAACTATATGGCTCTAATGCTGAGCAGGTAGAAGATCTGGCAGTGGCATGACTCTGAGGTGAAGACCATGATTGGTGAAACATAGTACCAGATAGGAGAATTGTACCATCTCTTTCCAAAGAGAGACACCTTCAAAGAGTTTCCAGAGAAGGACAGAAAAATGAAGAATGTAAGAAACAGTTTTGGTGGAGATATAGGAGAGAAGCCAGACATTTAGGAAAGTGCACTGGGAAGATAAATCAAGTTGATCCTATTTTACTTAGTTCCTAGGGCAGAGAAGCTATAAAAGAGTAGTTAGAATTTCCACTGAACTTGTTTTTCCTTCTTGCTTGAGAGTATTAGTAGAAGACCGGACTATATTGACTTCAGGAGCATTTGTTGCTGCTGGAAAGGAACAGCTGGGACAGAGATTGCAAATGAGGGACACACACAATGTGCTTTGTTAGGGAGGAAAGGGAGACACCTGAGTTTCTACTTCAGTGACTCGAAAGGGTATGAGGAAACAGGGGATCTTCATGCTAGAGTAGGAGGACTATCTGAATCAAGTTCAGCTGAAAGTTTGGGAATTACCAGGATAACTAAAGGAAAATTGAAGTAGGATGTCTGAAGGGCTTTCCCATGCTACAGAAGGGACAGCAGCCTACAATAACACCTTTGTCCTGAACCTTGAGTTGCACTGTGCTGCCCCAGGAGTAGCTTGAAGAGTAGTGGTTTCTGTGAGCTAACTCTAAGGTATGACACTTTCTATGCTTACACTATGCTGTGCTGCTTACTTGTATGGCTTGGATGGGCATACACATAATGGATGTAATACTGGCTGGATAGCCAGGCACAAAGAGTGGCGGTGAATGGAGTTAAACCCAGATGGTGGCCAGAGTTCAGTATTTGGGCCTGTTCTCTTTAGTATCTTTATCAATTATCTGTATGAGGTGATCAAGGGCACCCTCAGGATGTTTGAAAATTACACCAAATTGGTGGGAAGTGTTGATCTGCTTGAGGGTAGGATGGCTCTACAGAGGGATCTGGACAGGCTGGATCAATGGGCTGAGGCCAATAGTACAAGCTTCAAGGCCAAGTACTGGGTCCTGCACTTGGGTCACAACAACCCCCTGCAATGCTACAGGCTTGGGGATGAGTGGCTGGAAAGCTGCCTGGTGGAAAAGAACCTGGGGGTGTTGGTTGACAGCTGGCTGAACATGAGCCAGCAGTGTGCCCAGGTGGCCAAGAAGGCCAAGAAGGCATCTTGGCTTGTATCAGAAATAGTGTGGTCATCAGGAGCAGGGAAATGATTGACCTTCTGTACTTGGCACTGGTGAGGCCACACTTCAAACACTATATTCAGTTTTGGGTCTCTCGCTACAAAAAGCTGAAGCTAACTAAGTATGACAAGCTCCTTAAGTATCACACTGAAGTACAGATTTATTCAAATCTAATGTGTGACTGAAGAAATATTCTAGTTCTGGCTTGTGATCCTGTTTTGATTGGCAAGGGTATGATACAGAAATTTCTCTGTTTTGGATTGCTACCTTTCTCAATCTAATCATTGGGTAATGTCTAATCTTCACCCAAATATGAAATCAAAGATTAACAGATTCTTCAATGGTACTCCCAATCCAGGATATCTTCAGGGAGTGGGAGTTTGTGGTTGGTAGCAATACATGTGCTTCAAGCTACAGACGCAGTTAGGTAATAGGGTATGTCATGTCAGGCTTGATTTAAAGAGGGACTTTCTGTGTGAGGCAAACACTGGGCGAAGATTGGTATTCAGAGCTGCCCGGTGACTATGTTAACCTAACCCTGCCTTTGGCTCAGGAAATGTTTGAATATTCTGTACAAAATGGACAAGAGAGACTGACAACAATCTGTCTAAAAATAAATGAAGGTCAGTGGTGATGTCGTCTTCAAGGTCATCAAGGTTACAGTCCCCACTCCAGTCAGAAGTGAGGTTTGAGCAGGGGTTTCCCACATCGCACAGACATGTTCTAGTCAAACTAACTGAGGAGGAGGGAAATAAGGACTAATTCCTACTCCTACCGGCAGCACAAGGAGGACTGTGGAGCACTCCCTGAAAGGGAATAGGGATTGGACGCCTAAGTCTCTGCATGTTTTCAGGAATGTTTCCTGCTTCAATATGCCCTTCTTCCACATACAGACTCCAAGAGCCTACTGCTGACATATGCAAGGCTGAGGGTTTAGGCTGGGTCTTATTTTACTTGCCTTTTAAAGCTGAGCTGCCATCTGTTAGCTGAAATCCTTTGTTGACCAGATTTTTGTGACCAACATGGCCTGTTGATGCTTAAAATGTAGCATCACAAATATATTCAGCACTCAAGAAGTCCCTGCCTTTCTCTGGCTCTGCCTTAGTACTGACCACTCAGTACAGGCAGGACTGATGCTACAGTTGCTCAGGATCAAGTGAAATGACCCTATTTGGTTCTAGGTCAGAAAGGCCTTAGAAACACACCCATGTATCAGTATATCTTGGATACTCGAGGAGTAGATATGAACTGGGAATGAGAACAGAGGTGATGGAAAGGGGGGAGGGTGTGGGAACTCCATAAACTGGCCTTGTCACTGATGTCCAAATGTTATGGATGTCCACATTTCACAACACACTTGCAAGTGCAGGGTGTTAACGTGTTCTTAACTTAAGCTGTTAAGGGCATTGAAAATAATGATGTAGGTTAAGGTGCTTTTGCGTTATGGTTTCATTTTCATCCTTCTTTTCTTGGTTTTTCTGGTGTACCGATCTTCCTACAAATTTTCCTTTCCTTCATCTCCGATTACAAATATTTCCAAACTGATTAAATAACACCACTTCTATTTTATGTTTCAGTGATGTGAAGCAGAGCTGATTAAAGGATAGGTAGGCAAGGACAGCACAAAATTTCTAAATGTATCTAGCCTGCAATCTCCTCTGTAACAAGTTTCCCTTCAGATGTTTTACACAGTTCACTGATGCACATGGAAAATTATGTTGCTGTAGTTAATAACCTTATTTTTTCTATTAAATTTATAACCCTTACTGGGAATTAAATGTGAACAAGTCACTTGATGTTTTTGCTCTTATTATAAAATCCATATGTTTCCTGAGGTCTCCAAGTCTTGTCATTTAATCTGGCTATAGTGGTAATCGTTTTTGGAGAAAACGACTATCTAGTGAATAACCAACAAATTTATTACTGTCTGAAACTATAGAGGACATACTTGTTTATATTGAAAGCTTAGCATTTTCTGAGGTAAAATAAAGTCCCCACATGCTTGTACTCAGTATTTGTGGCACATTCCATTTGCGTATTTTTAATTTTATTTTTGTTTTATTTATACAAATACAGACTTTTTAAGTTTTATCACATCTCATCTGACATAAGTGATATTTGAGGGCATTACAGTCAGGTCTTTTTCAGTCTTCCTCCCTGAAGCAATGACTGGAAAAAACAAGTCTCTCTCAGAAATGCTTCCTAACTATCAGCAATGCTGACTTTCCAACATGGACTGACACACCTACCCTTGCTCACTGGTGCATTCTTCTTTCATGTAATCAATAGTGCAAAGTCCAGCTGGAGGCGAGTCATTAGTGGTGTACTCCAGTGGTCAGTCCTGGGTCTAATGCTGTTTAACAACTTCATTAATGACCTGGATTTATGGGACAGAGTACTCTCTCAGCAAATTTCTAGGTGATGCAAAACTACTATGAGCTGTTCATAGGCCAGGAGGTTGTGCTGCCATCCAGAAGGACCCTGACAAGCTGGAGAAATAGGCCAGTAGGAATCTCATGAAGTTCAATAAAGTTGTGCTTCTGGGGAGGAACAAGCCCAGGCACCTACACAGGCAGAAAGCCAATCAGATGGAAAGTAGTTCTGCTGAAAAAGACCCTAGGCCTTGACGCACACCAAGCTGATCATGAGCCAGCAAT
>WEIS01087211.1:0-17363 GCA_013389965.1 Todus mexicanus | reverse complement strand
CAACCCAGTTCCTCTTGTGTGCTTAGAAATTGGGGGTTTTCAGCTCTGCATTCTTATACTTCAGGTGTTGACTGAGTTGTTTCCAAAGACTGTTGTTTCTTATAGCCCTGCTCTTCATTCAGTAAACACTGGGATAATGAAGTTACAAGCACCTAGATACTACCTCAGCATAAATATAATCTACTGTCCAGGAAAATGAGCAAAGAGTTTCAGTTTCAAATGTGGGAACACATATGAAAAAGAACACAAACTGAGGAAAATCAGAAGGTAATTATGTATTTATGGAATTCATCATTCCTTTTGTAGGGAACAGACAGTTCTACTCCAGTGTTTTGGACAGAAAAGTCTGAACTTTCCAAATTATTGTACACAGCGACCATCTCCTACATGTCTTCCATTCCCAATTGATATAACATGGATTTTTAAAATTATAAAAAAATTCATCAAAATAAAAGAAGTCCTTGTAGGAGTGAGAGAAGGTTCAAAGTCAGTCATTTCTACAGATTCGCTACCGTTAATTTTCCTTGGAAGGCACTTAGATACAATGCCGGGCAGGTAACCAGCACAAGTGAAAACCAAATGATACTTTCTGCACTCGCTCTACAGAGCAGCTAACCCTCTGAATTTTCTGAAACATGCAGCAACACTTGAGGATCATAAACTACAAGAACTGCACATGCCGTTTTTATGCATAAAGATCTTACCAAATGAACATCAAAGTATTGATATCATGTAGTTTTACTATATGTTTATAAAATTAGAATGTGAAATAACTACCCAAGAAAAGTGCTGAAACTGGTGAGTCACTTCAAAACTACAAAACACAGCCCTGTACAAGAAACCAAGATGGACTATGTTGTTCCAGATTATTCACCTGCAGATTTAGAGGACTGAAATTGCTAACCTGAAATTAAGATTAATCAAGTGATTTTTCTTTCTGAATACTGAAAGAGGCCACATATATCTGAAGTTAAAGTACTGAACGTGGGTTCATAGAAATAACACAAACAATTTTATCTTATGCAAGTAAAATTACCATACACCAATAAGTTGTGGACTACGAACAACTTAACATAGCAGAATGTCACATATTAAATTTCTTGCCAAAGTCAATGAAATTAGGATCCATAATGACTTAGACGTGTATAACATTTACAAAGCCTTATGCATAACTACATCATTATTAACAGAGCTGATTCATTTTTTAAAGCTAAGTAATTAATCTCCAAAGTGACAACAGGATGGTTAAATTGAAAAGAAAAAGCAGAAAATCAATATATCTTTCAGTAACATTTCTACAAGAAAAAATAAGCTTAAAATCAAACCACATCTTTTCCTTTCTCAGTCCAGACAGTCATCAAGCATAACAATCCTTGTAACTTCCTTGCAAGTCGTATCAACCACTGCTATGTGTGAACCAATTTTACTAATAGTTTATACAACAGTATTCAACAGACAATTGCTTAGATAATCGATTTTACTAGAAAACATAAGAAAACTTTAATTTTTGCTTCCATCTGAAATATAAGGAACTGAGAAACAAATAATCCAGCTTTTCAGAAGGGGCTTCTACAAAAGCAGATTGATAGCCCTAATTTTCAAACTTGACAGTGCTCTCCTTCAGCTTCAGATACACAAGCAAGCATAGTGATTAATAAGCAGCCATCCCAAATCAGAATCACTATTCGACAGTACTTAGCTTTGCAAAATAAGTCAATTCATAAAGAAATTACATAAAAATTAAACAAATCACCACTGAAATAGGCACAGCTGTCAGTCTTTCTGGCCATAGGAGCAGGGATCACAAGAATATTAGCTACATGCTGTCTCTGAGCTGCTGTGTCAGCATTGCAAATTCTCCCGCTAGCCAAACAGCTCAAAAACTAAACAGAGACAATTTAAAACATCATGTTTTGCAGCTGATTTGGACCTCAGTCATCACGCATCAATAATACGTCTAAACACAGACATTTATAATTTCCAGTTAACTTTCAGGTCAGACCCTTATTCTTTTTTAGGAATATCAATCCTGCTTCCAAGAGGATAATTATGCCTCATGCAGATATACTCAAGATACAAACACTCCCCAGACAGGCACAGTCTTGGTCTCAGAGTGCAAGGACGGGTGGTACAGCAAAAACCACCTGCAAGCTGTGTATGCCCATATTCCACATTTCCCTTCAGCATTCTAAAAGCAAAGACCAAGAGAAAAAATTTGACTCTCTGAGTTAATTATAGAGGTACACAGTGTATCTGGTCGGTGCTTATGCATCATAGCTTCCAGTCCAGGTCACAAAAAGCTAATGCAACATGCCCACCACATCCCTGCACATTAGGCTTCTTGCTACATCAGTCATATATTCCCTTAGCTCCCATGGTAACTCTGTACCTGGAAAAATAACCAAATAAATAGTACCAGCATATAATTTTGCAACCAACTGCACTATTACTGTCAACCATACCAATCAGTTCAGTGGTATTCAAATAAGTGTGACTACAGTTTAAGCATACCCTAAAATGAGTATTTCAGATATTTCTTGCTCTTTAGCTATTAAACACTGCTTCAGAAAATTTCAAACAATATAGATACCTAACTAATAAAAACTAGATTATAACTGATGGGATTTAACAAAATTTGCATAAACACTAATGAAAGCGGTAAATAGGCTCCATGCATCGTGATGAGATTAAATAACAAGTGATAAACTGATAGGAAGTTCTGCAGTTTGTTTAATATTCTAAAGAAGTACTGAAAATCTCTTCTTATTGCTTGCACAGTGTACTGGCACACACCCAATCATTTCACATGCACAAAGACAGGATTTTGTGAAGATACAAACAGAAGTTATGCAGAAAAATAAGCAAGGCACTAAAAATTTGATTATAAGCATGCAAGCACACACATGCAAACCGCTCTGCGCTGACAGTTCCAAAACGTGGAAGAAGACAAAAAGACCATACTAAATTCACTTTCAGACTATCTCCTTAGTCTCCCAAAGTATATAAAAATATCACTATTGACTATCATTCAATGGAATCAAAATGCTCTCTTTGTAGCAGAACATGAGACTAAGCAGTAGTAGAGGGAAGGGCAGCCAAGCTTGGAATGACGTGTTTTCATCAGGTTCCCTCAATCCAGGCAGTATTTATCAAATAAGCCACTCTTTCAGGGCTTTAGACCTCTATCTTACCTAAATGTATCCATGTCTCTAATAAAAAAAATCATGGCAAACTTTGCAAATTACAGCTCAGGTGTAGAAATACTGAGATGCTTTATTTAAGGTCAAGTGGAAACAGTTACTAGAGATCCACATGCAAAGCCTAGTCCCCTAAGGCCAAAAATACACTCTCATAGGGGGTGTGTATTGATACCAACAGAGTAGTCATTCTTTTACACATCATTTGAAAGCATTTTAAAAGATCCAGAATGATGAAGCTCTTTTTCCAGTCACGTGTGAAATCTGGGTCAGTGACGCCACAAAGAAATCCCACCAAGTGGTCCATGAAAAGATTCAGCTGAATGAAGACTAGTTGCCTACAACTTTTTGCATCATACTTGAACCAACCAGTCTCCAGATGCCCTATGTCTCTGAGACTTGACAGAAACAAGGAAATGCTTGCTGGGAGGAATCTTCTGCCCTATCTGCTGCCCAAATAGGAACTATTGCTAAAAGCAGATCAAGCCAGCCACAGCTCTGTCTAAATGAGTCTCTTATCCTCTGAGGATGGAGATCAAAACACTTCTGTGGGCAACTCTTCCAGTGCCGCTCGGCCTCTGCAGAAAAAAGTTCCTCCCTACTGTTCATACCCATGTTACAATTTGTGCCATTACATCTCTTTTTGCCATCTGCCACTACCAAACAGAGATCAGCTTTAACATCTTTGTAAATGCCCTTCAAGTTTTAGGCTGCTATTGGACTGTTTTTCTATTCCAGAATATGCAAGCTCAACTCTGTCAACCCCTTCCCTGCAGCCACACTCCTTAAACCCCTCACCATTTTGCTAGGCCTCCTAAAAGTCTCTCCAACTCTTCTATCTACTTCTTGAAGCAGGGGGCATACAAACCCAAATGAAGTATTCCAGCCAGCCTCACAAATACTAAGTAGAGTGGATAAAATCTCTTCTTGAAGTTCTAGTGTAGCCCTGTGCCTTACTTGCAATGAAAGCACATTTATGGCTCATGCTCAATTCAATATAACACATGGGGTTAATTTTCATCAGGTCCTGAACTTTGCTTTGCTCCTAAATGAACTTCAAGTGGTTTCTGCTGCTCCAGTCCTCAGAGTTTCTGATCTCTCTCTGGATTGAAGTTCTTCAATCCAGCATTTCAAACAACATAATTCAGCATACTTGCAAATTTGCACAATGCGCAAAGTGACCCCAGTTGTTGATGAAAACCCTAAGAGTATCAGTCTCAATGTCATGCCCTAGAGTACCCTTGCTTGTTAAGGACCACCTCACCAATTGGTAAAGCATCACTAATCTCTTAGTAGCTAATTTTCAGCCCATCTAAAATTCCACTTGTCTAGCCCATACTTCTTCAGCTTCCAAATGAAGCCTCTGTGGGAGACAGCAACAAAAGCCCTACTGAATTCAAGGCATCTGCTGTTCTCCTTCACACCTGTAGCAAATTATTTCAATCTAGGCAGCAATAAGGTGAGTCAACCACAATTTGCCCTTGCCAAATTCACGTTGTTTGTGATTGTCTTCTTGCTCTTTTCATGTTTGGAAGACTATATTCCATGATCTTTCCAGGCCATGAGGAGAAGCTCATGGGTCTATAGTTGCCCAGATGCTCCTTCTTGCCCTTCTTAGAGATAGATATAAAATGTCAGCCTTCTCTCATTCTCTGGGGACCTCCCCCAGCTGCACAGTTTTTCCGTACTGGTTTCACATCTGCCAGTTCTTTTAGCACCCTCAGCAGCTCCCAGCCAGTCCCACTAATCTTAAAACATCCAGCTTCTCAAAGTGGCCCCTAACTTGTTGTTCTCTAGTTGTTGGTCATGCCTCTCTTTCTCAAAAAACATTGGCATATACAGAGGCAGGGGGATAGGCTTTCCCCTGAAGCAAATAAAGCATTTAGTGCTTCCATTTTTATGTACCATCATATATGAGCCTGTCTCTCCAACAATAAATTTATAGCTTACCTGAACTTCCCTTTGCTACTGATCTACTTTAAGGATCCCTTATTGTCACTTCATTTAGCTTTTGCTCTAACTGGACTTTTTGTTTTCTTCTTGGTTTTATTCTTATGCAGCCAGGGGTTATGCCTTTATACTCCTCCTGCATTATCTGTCGTTGTTTAGTATGTTCCACTTTTTGCATGCTGCCTTTCCGAGTCTCAGCTCCCAAAAGCAGTTCTTTGGCTAGTCAAGTGAGCCTTCTTTAGAAGTCAACAGTCTTCTTGAACAACAGGATTATTTTTTCTTGAGCTCTCAGAAAGTTTTCATTTAAATCAAACCGTACGTGGGAGAGGACTGAGGAGCCTGCTACGCGAGCACCTGTCCTTCTCACCTCTGCCCCCAGAGTCCTACAGTTGCCCATCAAAGTGCTGAAAGCTTTTCCTGGCCACTTCACTGATGCCTGTCTAGATGAGCTGCCAGGGAAGCAGTCAGAAAGCCAGAAGCCGTGGCAGCCTCTGCAATGCCATGACGCCAGGTTCCAGGCAACCAGCACACCTACTCGGGTGACTGATCTGGCTGGCAAACAGGACACTCTGTCCCATGGAGGGTGAAGTCACAAACCACTAACGTTTGCCACGGCATCTTCACAGGATGGGCCTGAGTTCAGTGATGCAAGGTATCAAGCCTACAGTCTTCCTGCCAGCAGAAATCATCCATATTTCTCTGTCGATGAAGCCCAGGCAAACAGCCACAAACATAGATGGAGCCTTCTGTGTGTGCATCTGCCAACCTCCCCCAAGTCCAATGCTTAAAAACTGGTAGGGGACACCTACCAAGGTTAATTTGACCTGAAAGCTGAGAGCGAGAGAGAGCACCACAAGCTGGGGATAATCCAGCCCGGCATGGGCACCGGCTGGTCTGCCACATGGCAGTTGCCTGGGGCCACAGGCAAGCGCCTACTGCCCCTTTGCTACCCAAGCGGGTCAAAGACAAGTGCTGGGAAAGGGTGCATAGGTCCTGTTGGCTAAAGGCTGCAGCAGACTATTTTAGGACTACTGAGATCACCACCCATCTGGCCAGCTTGAAACACATTCGACAATGAGTTAAAATGTGTGACAGGCACAGAAACAGGCAGTGAAGTTACATAAGTTTTGAGGGTTTTTTGCCTTTGGAAACCAGGCTAAGAAGAAGTCACCCACACACACGCACATGTCCTGCATGTCAGCAAACTAGTTTTGCCAAATCCCAATTCAAATATTGTCATGTATTTCTCCACTCACCAAACATGAGTATCATCCTGATTTCCTTCTCTAAACCCTACTTGGCACTATTGATACTATATATTCAGAACATGCTTTTTTTGTTTCTGCACGATGGAGGAAAGATACAGAATATCTCCATAACACACGATTTTCTCCAACCCCCTTATTTCAGCATGCTGCTATAAAAAAAATAAATTTGTTTTATGCCTAAACACAAAAGATGAAGCAGGTACTAAAATCCCAAGTCTTCCTGCTGGACAGTTTATACATTACACAGTTCCATCAGGAGATAATATAAATGGCCCAATAGCATAAAAGAAGTTATTGCAGATTTGCTATCATAAAGTTGAAAATGTAGCCTTACAGAATGTAGCATATTTTCCTCACATGAGAAATACTACAAAAATTAATTTAATACTACCAAGCCTAAATGGTTCAGTAGCCCATTATTTGGGAAATTAACATCTTCCACATTCCTGAAAGTAGATTTAATCCAAGATATAGTAAAATGAAGAGCAAGAATGAAAAATAAAAAAGCTTGAGTCAAACTTAAGGACTGGTATTTTAACTGTAACATAAAAGAAAAAAAATCTAATATAGAGCTTTGTGGGATTTAGGCAGCTGATATAATACAAGCAAATTATACTGATTTTTGCCCCTTGACAGCTACGATTTAGATAATGAAAACACCAAACAGTATTAAGAAAAACAGAATTGAAAGCCTGCTGGTTCAAGTTAAGTTGCTCCATCCAGTCCTTTTTGTAAATAAAACTCAAGAAACACTAATTACTTTTCCCTTCAGTACTCATTATCACATATGCGATGCCTGCTGAAGGCCTAGCTAACAACTGAAGCTTCAGGGTCATAATTTCTGACATGTAGGTCATTGCTAGCCAATGACTGAGATTTAGTTTTAATAGATGCCACGAAGCCAACTAACTTCAATCAGGCACTCTTAAAAGTCACCACAAAAAGCCTTTGTGCTGCAGAAGCCAGAAAATAATCTCATGAGGCATGGAAGGTGATAGTACAACATTATTTAATGTACTATAGGGTGAGGGGAGAACATAAACCAACCTGTCATTGTCTAAGAAGCTGGACACACAACATGTTTTCGCTGACAAGTCAGATTGTCAAATTGCAGCTCACTTCCAGTTTTGGAAGAGGTCAGACTGCCTGCCCTAAGCAATGATAACTCGCTAGATGCAAAGGGAAGCTGCCAGTCCAGTATCAGTTTATCCAAAGCCATAGTAATATCTGAAAATGTAACCATTAAACTCAATTGTCCAGGTTGCAGAAAGGCACGTGTTTAAAGAAGTGATGACCAAATCTATCTCAAGCCCACTTCCCTGGAGTCGAGTGGCAAAGTGATGCTAGCTTAAATAGTAACTGCTGTAAAAATAATGAAAAAAAACCTATTGTTGTCATCTTTAAAAAGGGAATTTACTTCTATGGGTTAATAGGCAGAAAATTACTAAACAATCAGGCTTTATCACTAACCTTCCCCCATCCTCTAGAGAAGAAAGCCTTCAGTTGAAACATTTTTGGCAGGTGAACTAACAGCAAATTAGGCTGTATTCTTTCCAACTCTATCCTAACGCAAGCTCTTTCAATACAAGATTGCATTTGCAGACCTCCCACGTGGAAAGAATATTAGTTATACTATACTGTCTTTACAGTTTTTTCAAAAAAACAAAAACAAAAACAAAACCAAAAAAAACCCCACCAACAAACAAAACAGTCTATGGAAACAACATGATTAAATATGAGAAATGTTACTCCTTCATTCTGAAAATACACAATCCTCTTTGAAAGTCAAGATACCCATGACTGTGAGGGGGGAACCTATGGAAGTAGTTCATGTTGTCATTTGAAGAAGTAAGGAATATTGCAACGATCAAGCAGAAGATAAAATAATGCAGTCCTTTACCCACCAAGGAAGGAGTCTTCCTTTTACCTTTCTGGGAGCATTCTCATAAAGATGTAGCTTGGAGAAAAGTAGGCAGCACTAGCAGTCTTGACAATTGAATAGCTGGGTCTGTAACTTCACAACATATCAAGAGAAAACACTGCAAATCACACACACACAAAAAAAATCTTTGCTCTTAAAAGATGATTTTAAGTTGCACTGCTGGCACTACTAAACTCACACACGCTGCCATCTAGATATTTTAGTATTACACTAAGAATGGGTGATCAAAATTCTTCTGCGTCTGCATCTGCCTGCATTTCAGTGTTTCACCAGTAACAGAAATGGTATCACAATCTGTTCCTATGGATGTTGTAAGGACTCTACTCCTCAGCATTTCAGATTTCTGCATAAGTGGCAGTACTTCTGCAAGTATGAAAGTATATCTAAATAATTCGACAGAATTAGGCTGTCTCAGTATGTGTGTTGGAGATGGGCTTACAAGAAGAGCGCACCTCCCGCCACCCCCACCCTTCCTTAAAAAAAAAGGGGTGAAGGTAATGTATTTTAAGCATCATAAGCATCACCACTCATTTCAGCAACCATTGTATTCCTTTTGTTCTACTGAAGTTCATGGTACAATGAATCTTATAATGTGTAAATGATAATTATGATTCTTAATAGACTGTCTTTTGTGACAAGGTCTTTAAAAGCTTTTAAGAGATGTCAAGCAGCCAGGCAGACTATTTTTGCCAGACAATAGAAATGTTATTTAAATCAATCTTGTAGGAAAAGGAAGTAACTGCCACTTTACTATGTAAATATCACTGTGTTCAAATACCACCATTACTAGAATAAGGATAAATGTTTTAAAGAAGAAAGGTTAAAAGACAAATATTCTCAGATTCAAGTTTCGAAGTCTTACCTGTTTTTCATAATCTATTAGATTTTTGTTTCCCACTGTTAAATTTGTTTCCACTTTTGGAGATTGCTTTGATAACTTTATAAAAGAATTTTTATGCTATTGAAATTAATTATATCTTGTCTACTAATAAAGATGAGAATCACAGCCACTGAGTTTATAGATTTCTCTCCAAGTGCAACATCATGGTCACAGTGGTCTCCATGAGTTCAAGCAGCTTTCCTTCACTAAGCTGCAAAGCTTTAGATATGAAGGAGCAAGCCTGCTAAAATCTGCCTGGCAAGCACCGGCCAGGGCTTTCAGCAAGCAGCAAGACAAGGTGGAGACACAGACACAGCTTCTCTAACAACAAAAGGCTAGTAAGATACTACAGGATGAGGACATTCAGCTTTAAATAATCAAAACAGGTAGAGGCAAATAGATTTTTAACACCACTTCCTGAACCATCTTCTTTCAGCCCAGTACAGCTGTTTAGATGTTAACCTTCTGAAATAAGGAGGGATTTGATTCCTCTGTGCTCTTTGCTAAAACACAGGTTAAACTGACCAGAAAGAAATGCTTATCTAAACTTTTTCATTTGCTATTCCTCCCAAATTCTTTCATGCTCTGTAGATGCCTTCCCTTTTCCCAAGCCTTTCCGCTTTTGGGATTCTTCTCCTCACGCTTCATTCTGCATCAAATTTTGGTGCCACTCCAGTCCCTAGAGGCATGACAGACAGAGCAAACCCTGAGCTCCCTCCATCATATGCACTCAAACCCAACATTTCGAGTGGATCCTTTAGCTTGTCCCTCCCAGCTATTTTTCTTCTGTTAGTGTCACAGCTGTGACTCTAACACATAGTTTATATGCTTGTTTATATGCAGCCAGGATGGCAGAGAAAGACACCATCTCACCAGTAGAACAGAGAACGTGCAGAGAAACTCAAAGGCTGCGTAGAGAAGCAACTGACTCTATCACACTCCTCTCCAAAAGCCTCCCACTCACACCCAGAACTCAGGGCTCTGCTGACCTGTTTCTCCATAAGAGAAGGTTTCTTTTACAACTGAAACACAACAACACTGCCCACAAATGTGCAGAGAACAAACACCACGTGGGCCTACATGTGTCTCTAGTAGGCTCCTCCTGGGCTGCTGAGGCTCCATCAAAAGTAACTGAGTCACGCTTTTTGGGTCAGAGCTCAAAACGTTTGGTTTTTTTGGCACAACAGGGCTACGCTGTACTTCTTGGAGTCCTGAGAAAACAAGGCATAGGTGTGCTCGCTGCTGCTCCATATTGCAATCCTTCTGGGCAGAGCTATCATAGTGAAGGTGGTTGTTGATTTGAAAACATGACAGGCCTGCTTTAGATTCAGCAAAAAGTCCTTCAGGTAAGTTTTCCCCAAACTAATAAGGTTTCCAAGACAAGAATACATGAGCATACATCTCCTTAAAGAGGAAACTAATTAGTAAACTGGAGCATCCAGACAAATTGTAAGCCACCGTTTCCAGTGTTTAAGAATGAGAAATATTTAATTAGCAGCTATTCTTACAGTCTAAAGCCAAAGATTAGTGATTCTGAAATGACTTCACTGCCAATGGTTTCCAAATACACAGAGGCAGAACTGTAGCAGACTTCAAACTAAGTAGATCTGACTGCAGATTCAGTGTATGCACCCAGAGAGGTGATGCAATCAAGACTTACACATCAACATCTCCGAGCCACTCAAAGCATGACAAGTTGTACAAACACAATCTTCATGCAGTGTGAGGCAAAGGTGCAAAGGGAAATGTAGCTGTGGACTGAAATTTTAAGACAGACATTCATATGTAAAGATAAATTACGCCACACGATGTATACAAAGCACACAAACAGAATTGAAAGCTTATTAGGATTGAAAAATGTCATCATATATTTGGTTTTGAGCTACATTTATGAAAAGAGATAAATTGACCGAAGTATGCAAATCACTTCAGCCACCTGGCAGGCAGAGAACTTTGCCACAGGAAACAAACAAGAAATAAATAAATAATCAGAGAACATGTTTCCAGGCTCTGAAAGGTAGGGCTACAAGGAAATGGACTCTCTTCCCTCCAGCAGAGGTCACAGCAGTCAATAGGAATTATTAGCATCATTCTTGTAATGCGAGAACAAGCCAAGCTGCCAAGTAATAGCTACACTGCACTAGTATTTCAAATATTACCTCTAGCAGTAATACAAAAGAAAAATTCTTTTATTTGAACTAAGAGAATGCTCATTTACATCAAGAAACTAAACTTGGCAAACCTTCTTGCACTTTTTTTTTTCCTTTTGAACCTGGTGCAACTTACCTTGAAAGATCTCTGGCAGCCCTGTGACCTATGCAAGACTTTTCACTATAGTGAAAAGCCTGTCACAACATAATAAAATTCACAATAGTTTCCTAGAAACTGTAACGCTTTTCTTTTTTCCTGAGCAAATGAAATTGTCTACTAATGACAAATTTATTGATAGAAATTCAGAGAAGTTAAACATGGAGTGAAGGGATGCCTGATGGTTTAACATTCATGAATACCTTGTCCCACTGATCAGATGCCCGAGTTCATGGCTCCTGAAGAAACTGCGGTTTCTTACTCTCATTTCTGCCCACAGAACATCCCCCAAACAGAAACAAGGCACATTTTTATTTGTTTGTCCATATAACAAAGGCTTAACCTGATGGATTATATCCTTATGATCAATTTTGAAACTGATGGTAAGTGCAAAAGCTGATCTTTGTAGGAAATGCTGAGCACACAAAAGGCTGATTTACTGCAAGGAGAAATTTCCATGTCTGTTTTTTCTCAGATGACATCTTTTATTCAAACTACAGAATCATTATGGTATAGTATGGAAGCCACCTGTCCCCAGATGTATCTTGCTCAAGTTGTTCCTGTGTTTTCTGACAAAGAGAAAAACAACCAAACAAAATCCGTCAGGTAAACTGGATTATACCAAATCTGGTTTACTCCTCATGCTTGAGGAACTAGTCGCACACCTGAATGTGGAATGCATTCTAAACATCTGCTGTCTTCAGCTGGGTAATGCTACAGAGCATAACTTCCAAACAAATGGGTGAGCCAAATGGTTCCCCCCCAGGTGTAAAGTGTTCCTTCCACATCCATTGTTTTGAAGTATATAGTTTTAGCATCATGGCTTTTCAGAAAGCAAATTTAAGACACACATTTTGGGAGAAACCGAGGAATAACAGTACCTAATCCCTTGCATTGGCAACACTAGGTTGTAAACCTGACACTAGGTAGCAAGTGATGGAAGAAAAGAGACATCCAAAATGTCGAAATACTACTACTGCTATGAAAGCTGAAGAAAATTAATATCTCCTTGGACTGGAATGATAAAGAGAACAAACTCCTTTAAGTATCTAGTTTCCCCAAAATATATGCCTTGCAGTAACAGAGATGCAACTCTTCAATAATTATCGAATTTTTATTTAACTTTTTTTTTTCCTTTTTTGCTTTTTAAAGAGAGGGGACCATTTGATCCATCAGTATATTTGGACTTACAGCCTATAATACTTCTTCCTTCTAAGCATTCATCCGAGCAGCTAGTAACTGCTTTCTGGTGAGAAATTATTAAACAAACAGATTACCTGGTCTCTCCTCACCACCAGCGGCACCCAACAACTGTCTCAGCTGCAAAGCAATATACTGCTTGCATCAAAGACCATTTCCAGCTATTTTTTTTTGTCCAGGAGACATTCAATAATATATTCATCCAGGTCATAGCCTGCACATTATCATCACCTGTGAATACCTCCCCAGTCAGGTCGCCAGCTGGCTAAGGCCTGTGAGCAGAGCAGGAATTAAAAGGGCAAGCCAGATATCAGAGGGAACAACTGCTTAGTGACAGCATCACTGTGGTAGGAAGAGACACCTCACAGAAATCTTGTTTGAAATTTCAACAACACATGGCCATGAGCCCCAGGCATGCCACATGATGCAGGGAATGAAATTCTATAGTTATGCCGAAAGAACAGGAGTTACAGGGCTATCCACTACATGACACTACACTCACCTTTTCCTGTTAACATGACTTGGGATTTTTTTTTTTACCGTTTCCCCTTTCAAGTTTGGATGCTTACAATTTAAGCAGCGCAGGTATCACATTCCAGCGTGCGGGATCCTCCCCATAGTCCATTCTGCCAGCAGGAACCAGGTGCCTCATCCCTGTCCACACACCCAGCTACTCATGTCCTTGGGACCAGGAGATGTGCTTCTCCCCTCGCTTGCCATCTACCCACCTAGCAAGTCCACTCAATAGCAGCACCTGGCAAATCCCTGTCAAACCACAGCAAGGGGGCTGAAATTTGGCTTTGGGCAAGGAGGTACAGAGCCTGAGTAGTCATTCCCATCTTTGGGGAAAAAGTAGGTTACTGGACAGAAGCAATTTGCATCCCTGACTCTGATCTACCATCAGACAGACCATATTGGCCAGTAATATGGCCATTTCAAGAATGTGCTAGATACTCTATAACTGAAGACAAAGCCATATGTTTAAAATAAAAATTAAAATTAAATAAAAGGAGGAAAAAAAAGTGTGTAAAAAAAACCTCTCACAAGATCCAAGTTATCACTAAAGAACAGACTGCAGAGAGGTTATATCCTTATGAAATCCAACGTGATTCTGAAGGACTTCTTTACTATGGCTGTTTTGGTATCTCTTTGAAACTGAAAACCAAATCAATTTAGACGAAAATATTACCCAATTACGCTTGCTGCCGATGACTCCATCTGCACGGGAAACATGAACACAGCTGAATGTGAAATGATTCAGCCTTAGAAAATTGTGGAAACGTTTATCTGCACTAAGTGGCCCACAAAGATGCACCTCCCTTTACTGAAGAGGCAACCAATGATCACAGGCAATGTTAAGTAGCAATAAAAGTTTGTGCAAAAACAGAGGGAACCAAAGTAGTATTGCAGCCTTTATGCAGCCCAGTTAAATATAACTCTACCTCTAATAATACAATTTTTCTTAGCAAATGTTCACCTAAACTAAGCATCATTTACCTCAGTCAAGGTGCCTTCTCAGAAGCCTGACATACAGAGATGTCCTTTCTGAAATGCTACTTCAAATACACCCGCACACCCACCAGTTCTCTCCTTTTCCTTCCCTCTGCTTGTGCTTTTTAAATAGACGAGGAATTTTAAACTCCTTAGGGCAAAGATTTTATTTTTAAATAGCGCAGGTTTTCACTGGTGTTGAACACTCCCTTTCAGACACATTCCCAGATGGAGAAGAATGTTACAGACAAGGCAGTCAGTCTCAGAAAAAAGTAATACATTTTTCATTCCATTTTCCCCTACTTCATCTCATATCTGCACATCGTGGCACTGTTTCTTTCCCCTTCTGAAATCCAAGCAAACCCAGAGAGAGCAGAAGGCTCTCAATGCTTCTCAGAAATCTTGAGTGCTTCTTCATATTTCACTTAAACACTGCCATCAGAGATCCTGTGGAAGGTATTCAGAAACGTATCCTTTGGTTTAGTGAGGCTTGTCCCCTTTAGCTTGATCTACCTCTGGTTAAGAAAAAGAGGCTCTTTCAAGGAGTGGGATGCAGCAGCTGCTATCCAGCTTGGGCAATGAACTGCTCCTTTGGAAAAGACATTTTCTCTCCCTTGTCTATAGGACATGTAGGGAGAATAGCCTCTTTAAGCCTTTCTATGCACTGAAGACCTTTCTTATCTACCTCTGCAGATGACTCCTCACTTAAAATTCCAGGCACACTCTCCCTACCTAAATCCATCACTCAGCTCCTGCTCTCTAAATCTAGCATGTTAACAACTGTGAGAGGCCCCTCTAAATATATACAGTTTACCTAAACGATACTCATCATTGGTGTCACGTGCATGTTCGCTATTACTGGATAGCTTGCTACTAGCAGTAAAATAAGGAAGCTTTTCATAATGCAGTTAAGTTATAGAGGAGTTACAGAGTTTACCTCTATAGAGTTACAGAGGTAAACATAAATTAAATTAAGAGAAGTTTTTGATGGAGTCTGCCAATGAGTACCTTAAATGGAGAACATATGCTGAAGCTTGGTAGCTCTTGTTATCAAGATGCTTATGTTGCCATGTATTATAGTGTGCTTTTTAAATTAGGTGATGCACCTACTAGCTAGCAAGAGAAGTAGAGTATGTCTAAATCTACTATCAAAGTTTATTCTGTCTGTGAAGTCATGAGCACCCACTCCCATGCTGCAGTTTCACTAAAGAAATCATATCAAAAGAATTCCATGTTCACAGGACACGCCAGAAAGTCTCGAGTATAAGTCTCTGGACAAACTGGATGAATTTCCACTATATTTATACCCTGTAGGAAAACACATTTTCGAGCTCAGTTTGAGAGATGAACCCAGAGTCATGGGTCAGTGACAGAAAGAACCACATTAAAGGACTGCGAAGGCAAAAATAAAAGCCCTTTGGATAAGACTGGGCTAATGAATTGCTGCAAGTTATATAAATGAGAAAGACTCGTCAGCTGCTGATTTACATGACAGTACCAAAAGGACTTATGGCAGTAAGAACAAACAGTATACAGATACCTACCAAAAAAAGGTCTGTCGCACCTGATGTTTTGAAGTTTCTTCATTTAGCCACATTACACATTTTGAAAAGGCTGACAAGCCCCAGTTACAAATGGACAGACCAGTATCACCCTGTGCTGTGACACCGCCTGTCTTGAACACTACTCTGAACAAAGCTCCTCTGCTACTCTTGGCTTAAAGGCAAGATTTCACTGCTGAAAACAGCAGACTGGGAGGTTAATGAACTCTGCTCTTTGAGACCATAAACAAGGAGATTAATAATTTATTTTCACCTCTTTTTTTCTGAAATATTGTAAAAGTCCAGAGATCCTCCTGCTCTCATCCTCCTCCAGTGACAATCTCCCCATGAGAGTTTCTCTCTAGTTTGAGCTATTCATGTGAGTAAAACCAGCGTACACCATTTTTTAAGCAATAAATTTCATTTTCCAACTTGTGACGGCAAGTTCTTGCGTGCATTTGCTTTCACAAACCTCTAAGCAAAAACTTTCTTTAAAAAGTACCAACTAAACTCAAAGGGTCCTGTCTCTGAAATGTAATGGCTATGCGTCAGCTATGCTTCTACCTAGTTTCTACATGCTACTTTTCCACATTTTTCAATAGCACAATAAAAAGGTACATCCAGTTCCTTTTTGCTAGAAGAGTCAAGAAACAATTCACATGGAAGATGCCTTTAAACCTCCCTAAAGAGAGTAAGGACTTAAAGAAAATCAATATCCAGGTTGGAATGAGTTTTGAAAACTTTACATGGGTACCAAAGTATACTGTAAATGCCACTGATAAGAGTTTAAACTGGAAAGGATATAAAGGGAACTGCTGATCTTTCAGTAACAAGGAGAATACTGCAATCTGGTTTTTATTCCACTGCCACTGTCCAGCACAATGCAGTCCCTGTCTATCCCTGCCGTCCTTTTACATCATTACAATACAAGCAATGTCATACTCGGCAGAGGTGAAGCTCTGGAGAAAAGAGAGCCTGAACCCAGGAAGTTGGCAAAGGAGATACTTAAGCCAGCTTTGTGCAAGAAAATACCGTAGCTGCCTTTGTTAAACCAGCATACCATGTGATGTACTTATCTTACAAAATCTAGCAGATGAACTAAAATAATAAATTTTGCTCAGAAAAGAAAACTTAAGATTAATAGTAAATATTGGACCTCTCTCAGATTTGCTCTTGACCCCATATCAGTCACAGTATAGGGGGCATTACGAATACATTTAATGCCTTTTTATACCTATATAGTTAATGGCAAGGTACCAAGACAGACAAATAGCCCACTGCTCCCAAACAGAACCTACAAATATGCAACCAATGACTTCAGGATTTGCATAACATGGTTGTAGTTTTGTTTGGTTTTAATGTGTTTCTTAAAAGAAGAGGTTGCAGTCACTGAAGGTTCTTGTCCTTGCTTCAGTAGCTATAGAAAAAATTGCCAGATTCAAGAATCCAGGTTAATGAAGCCATGCATCTGGACCTGCCTTGAGAGGGAGAACTGCTTGACTCTAACCAGGTTGGTCTCCTCCCTGCCAAGGCGCACTCAGCCAAGTGGAAATAGCACAATGTTTGACCTGATTTTGCTTTATCTTT
>WEIS01087208.1:48978-67301 GCA_013389965.1 Todus mexicanus | reverse complement strand
GGTATTTGCTAACAAGGAACTTCGTTTTTTGCAGTCCTCTATATTGCAAGGAAAAGTTTCTTAATTCTAGTCAAAATTAAACCAGCCCCTGCAGGCCCAGGGCAGTTTCTAGGGCTCATGACTTAGCCATGCATGTGTCCATGTCCCCAGCATGTAGACCTAAAGCATGTCAGTGACGCTTCCAAAGACAAGTCTGATAAAAGTTTGAGCAGAAACAGCCACCTGATGTGTTTCATTTGAGGACCATGGCTGATTGCCAGGATGGAAATGACAGCCTCAAGCGCCGCCCTTGAAAAAACAATATACTCCCTCTCCTCTCCACGCAGTGACCACAAAAATGGTACCTGCCCATGCCCCTTCAAAGGACCTTTTGCCTCAGGAGCACAAAAACTGAAACAGGACCATTTTGTAGTCCTAAATCCTAATGGTATGGAGACTATAGATGCCTTAATTCTTATGGCCTCATGTGACCTGTCTTGCATTGTCCCACCTGGAAACTAAGGGCCATGACATTCCCCTTCAAACAGCTTTCCCTGGCTGCAGACCACAGTGAAGAGAGGACAGTCACATCTATGTGAGTGTTGTGTCCATTTAGCTCTGCCAGTGACAATACTTGCAGACCTTTGTCCCAGCTCCCTCTCCTCATCCTCTTCTCATCTGCTGGGTACTGCAAGCAAGGGAAAGGCAAGTTGGGAGCATTTGCTTTGCCAAAGCATGTGGGAAGCAGGAGCAGGCTGCAACACCACCAGACACAGCCTCCCAGGCTGCTCGTTGGATAGTACAGCATGTGTTGCCCCTGACCTGGGGGCAAAGTCATGGCTGAACTCTTAGTTCCTATATTATTAATAAAAACATCAGAGGGAGGACATCCTCAGCTGGAGTAAATATTCATTGCTCCTGCCCTTACCTGCTGGTTTCCAACAGCATGGAGAAGTAGCCACATTTATGCTGTTAACATAGAACTTGGATCACACTTCTGCGGTCAAAGAAATAAATATCACTGTGTCTCATTTAGCTCTGTTAATGCCACATTAGGAATGGCATGTGTTTTGACATAACCACCCTTTCCCCTGTTTTTTTAAACATCATAAATGAAGCGTTAAAAGTCCCAATCCATCACGGTGACATCAGATCAGTGGACTGTGACTTTTATGACATCAGAGCAATTGATTATATGACTCTTCTATGTGTAGCTTGCTATGCAATGATTGCTCTTCTCTCCATATATTACATCCTAACATCCTGGAATAATCTCTAGAGATAGAAAGGAATCACTGTGAAGCAGTGAAGTACAGTAGTTCCAGAATTGACATAAAACTGTCATAAAAATTATAGAAACAAAAATGCCTTTAAAGATGGCAATGTTCCATTATGGGTCCCTAGCTAATGGTCTGTAGTTGCCCTATGCATGCCTTACTACATTTACTGCTTCTAGATATTTCTGTGCCTTTTTCCCAGAAGCTTATATAGTTACCAAGACATATAGGGCTGTTACACTGCATATTCCAAGTGCCTTTGCTCCATTATATCCCCTCTAACAAGTCAAATGCTGTTAATGCTGGGCTAAATCTGGTTTCTCTTCAAATAGCCCCCCTCTCCCCCCCAAAAAAGAAAGGAAGAAAGAAAAAAAGACAAAAAGCAACAAAACAACCCATAACTGACAAAGAGAGGTATAAGCTATCTGTTGCCATAAAATCTCTGAAAGAGAACAGATGCTCTGTAGTGCTTATAAAGAAAGGTGCTGATAAAATTAGTTTCAAAGTACAGAATAAGTAGTTTTTTTCCTGCTGAGAAGTGACGTGGAAAGCTCTGCCCAGAAGACAGAGCACCAACTGGGTTTTTTGCTATAAAACCACATGTGCCTGAGCCCAGTTAACGTGCAAGGTACTGTGCCACATAGCTATGTGTTTTCTTGTGCTCTCCGGGTTAGCCATACAAGGTTACTATTGTGAGCAATGAGCAAACCAGTGTCTCCCTTTCCCAGACACAAAACGTGGCCTTTGTTGCTCTGTAGGAGGATAAGCCTCAACAGGCAAAGCTAAATGCTCTTCTTTTTTCCCCCTTTTTAAATCTCAAGGCAATTTAATGTAAGCGAAGAGGTGCTACAGTCATAAGGAAGGTGTAAGTCATCTGAGAAGTTTATGCCTTGGGGTCCTGAAAAATGAGCTCCGGCAAATCTCATCCCTGTCTCTGTGGCTCTCCATGCCCTCAGCTCTCTGCCCAGGCTCCCTGTCCCTGCCTCTGAGCAGGAGCACAGAAAGCATCGTGCACCCTCCCTGCTCCAGCTCCCTGTGTTTCCCTGGGGGATGAGGATGGCTGTGGACCATTGTGCCCATCTTCACAGGAGCCGCAGAGGCACGGACAGACATTTGTCCCACTAACTCTGCCCTGCAAGGAGTGACTTCTGGCAGAGGAGAGAGGCTGGTGACCACAGCAAGGGCTGTTACCCCTTGAGCAACTGTAGCTGTTGCTGCTATACCTGTGAGTGAGCACCTACAGTTCCTTCCTCAGGCTGTCTGTCTCACTAGAACAACATAGAAGCTTCATGAAATGCCTTAAAATCTTTAAAATACTTCGGGATCCCTACCTAAAAGGCACTAGAGAAAAGACGTACTTCTAATAAAAATTCCACAGGTAACCAAGTGCGCCAACCTCCTCTAGTTATTCTCAGAAATGATGCAGTGGGAGAAAAGCAGGACCTCTCTGGCTGGTTTTCTGCAGTCCAACTAGCACGTAGCCACACACACATACAGGTGCCCGTGAGCTCCAAATTGCAGATGGCCAGGCCATTGCTGAGGGAAGAAAACACAGTCTGTTGACCCTTCAGCCAAAATGACCAAGCTGAGGAAGCTGCAGTGAGTTCAGCAGCCTAAAATCCAACTTCCACACATGGTGGTACCTCTGGGAAAAACCCTGGTGCTGAGGTGGGAGGTGAGACTCTCCAGATGCTCCCAGAATGAGTTGGTACCCACCAGGAGTGAGGATCTGAAGGTGAAATACTCCAGACCTTGTTTCTTCTTCCTCTGTCCCTCCCAAACAGGCACATTTGGCAGACTGAGACACAATCTAAGCTATCTAAGATGATGAATGATTAGTACCTCTCCCTCTTTCAGGGATATGGGCTCTGTTTTATTGGGGCAAGGGAGGAAGAGATGTGTGTCTGGAACCTTTACAAGTGCCCTTTGCAAACTCCAGGGTGATTTCAAGGGCAGCTTATGGCATAGGATATTGACAACAACAGAGCCCAGCTTGAACACCCACCCTTAACTCACTCTAATTTATATGCAGACCAAGCAGCAACATTATTGTTCAGCTGGGGGCATATTTAATTGCTGAATGTTCTGCAGATGTCTTACAGGCTGTATAGATAAAAGCATTTAAGTTGCTGACTTATAACAGCACATCTTTCGTCTTTTAACATAAAAATTCCTACCTTCTTTGATGGATGCAGAATATTTAGGGCTGAAATCCTGTGCTAGTCCTTTAGAATATTTTAGCGAATGTTAAACTCCTCAGCACCGTGAGGGAGCAGCTAAACCCTGATGCCTTTTCATCGGGGAAAAAAATGAGCTTCATTACTGTAAAAGCAGTGCTTTCCCATTCTGTGAAATCGAGGAAAGTCCATTATTGTTTCTTCAAACCCAGCAGTGTGACTTGTCAAGCTCTAGCCAGACGCTGAAGCAACTGCAGCTTCTTTAAGTGCAAGCAGTCTGCTTGGTGCTGAATCAGACATATGAGGAGTCGTGAGCCTTGCCCCAAGGAGACTGCAACCCAAGGGCAGTTGTGCAAAGCATTGCTGGTGTCGAGGGTCCAGCACAGCTCCCCTGCACAGCAATGCTGGAAGATGGTGAGCAATACAGGATCAGGCCCATGTACTTAAAGCTCTTGCCTATTGCTAGTTCACATCTTAGACTTAGGGACTAAATACCGTGTATTGTCTCTTTTTTCTTTTTTAAGTCCCTCCTAGCTTTCAAGAATAATCAGACTTACAAATGTATGTCCTGTATATTTTTTTAATGATGCCTAGAACATCCTTTCTGGCTTGTGCTGCACCAGGACACCTCTGTCCTGGTGACATAGGTGTCTGACAGTTTGTTAGGGAGATAGCCATAAGTTAGGCAGAAAACCGGACTCCATTAAAAAAACATAAAAGCTGGGAGGAGGCAACTTGATGTGGCATGGCTCCTGGCGATGAGGAAGCATGAGTGCATACTGAAGCTTAGAAATAGAAAGTGATGTCCTCATAAAAATATGGCTTTAGGCTGGTGTGCCACTAGAAATTCTTCTGTCAGTTTAGAATATTTAGCTCTAAGGGATCTCTACTTTCAAATGGATCTTTTGATGCAAAATAGGCTGCACAGACGGAGATAGTGTTGAAGAAGGGAGAGTTGCATTCGTTCTCAGTTATGCTTGGTAAACTGCAGATTTTTAGATAGGCTCTTTGATCCCATAGTAATGAGTGGGCAGGTGGGTTACCTTACTGGTGCATTAGGTCTCCAGGCCCTTCTAGCTGAAAACTGTTACTGATGCCTGGGCAGCTAAATAATACTGAAAGCTTCAACACTGCTGGTTATCAGGGGAACCTCTTTAGCCTAATTTGAAAGCTCAAAGCTCCAGGCAACTGAATTTTTTCGTTACAGGCTCTTTTGTGTGATGTTCCAATGCAGTATATCCAATCAATGATGCGATATCACGCACGGTACCATCATGTGGATGTTTATTCCCCCCATGTTTTGTATTTGACTTGTTAAGAGATCAGGGAAAAAATGGAAAAAAAAAACCTCAACCAAAAAAGGCAGACTCCTTAGCTCCCCTGCTGCAGAAATTTAAAACTAGTGAATACGCAAACCTCAGTGCTCCAAGAGAAATGAAAAAGAGCGGAAATTTAAAATATATACATATGTATACACATGAACAAAACATGAGCCACAGTCATGGCAATCTGGGCTTCAATGTGCCAAAAAAAGGGGGTTATTCCTCCAAGCAATCTTTGTGCCGTAAAATTTAGGACACAGCAAGGCTGGTTTATGATCACACTGTAGATTCCACTATAAAACTATACAGTCTCTGTACAATAAATTCCACTGGACAATTAGGACAGGCGGGTTTGAGGGACTTTTAATATTGCATCTGCTAAAAGAAGTAATGTTAAGCATAGTTTGGATATGGGAGAGGGACAAGACTAATTATCAAGATACTCAGTCTTCCTTTCTTCTGTAATTCCTCTCATACACATCCTTCATAATTTAAACTCATTTGGGAAAATTACAACAATTGTGAGGATTCTTTCCACATTGATTTTTTTAACACAAATAATTACAGGCCAGATCTTCAGCTGAAATAAATCAGCCCAGACCATTTCATTTGCAGTGTGCCTGTGTAAATAATGTTAAATTGATTTTATTTATTAGGATGCCAAAAATAAAAGTAACAGGGTGCCTGATGCCTCCTGAGGTTTTGGCCCAGAAAAGCAGGAGCAGCTTATGGAAACTCCATCAGTTTATAACACTTTTGATTTAATTTGTTGTAAGCTACCCATTCAGTCCAGTGCTAAAAACATAAAAGATGGTTCAGGAGTAAGAATTCAAGCAGAACTAGATTAAAAGATTTTAAACCCTCAGAAGGAAGATCTCAGTTCAACTCAAAACAATGATTACATTAACTGCATTTTTCTATGGTTACAAGATTTCTATGTTTACATGTATTTCTATGTATTTTTTACACGATTACAAGATTTTACTTCCAGTGTGGTCTCTCGTGCCTCTCTGTTCTGAAGCAAGCCATGCGCCTGTATTTCTGCTGTTCTAGTCCCTGGTCAGTGAGGTAACTGTGACACTGGGCATTTCTCCTTATCATTTCACACAGTCACTCTCACATGGGAATTCATGTTTGAACCTTAATATCTGCAATGGGCAAATGGGCAATCAAAGGTGGCAGGCTTCTGACAGGGGCAAGATTCTATAATGCCCACTGAGCTGTTTTCTTACACCAGGAGAAGAACCCCTTCTTTGTTGGCTTGATCACGTTAGTGCGACAGCTGATGGTGCTGATAAGCTTGTGCTGTCATTGACATGAGCCAGGCATGAGGCTATTCCATTCTGCAGGACTGTACCCTGCACTCGCCATTACCCTGGGGCATTTACCGGGTAGCTGGATCTTACTTTGATTTTTGGCATCCTAAAAAAATAAAAAATAAAAATCATCTTACCACTATTTTTACGTTTCTGTGGAAGCAAATTGTTTTGGGGCATACACTGAGTTCAACTAATGTTACTGTCCCTTTCATGGGGTTAGCTCTCTGCCATGTGGATCTTCACAGGGAGTTCACGATGAGTTTTTGGTTCCTGGAAGATGTCATCAGTGCAGCTGTAACAGGGAGAGAGTGAGGAACGAAGCAACGCACACATTCACAGTGGGTGTATTAATCTCATTTACATGGGAAACATCCCAAATTAAGGGTATTGTTGACTTAGTAAACAAACCGTCACTGAAATCAGATGGGCATAATCAGATCAGACTTCTTTTCTCTCCTAAAGGTTTCAGCATCAGAGTGGCAAATCAGAAGGTACACCAAGAGGTGTTGGACAAATTCATCCAAGATGAGCAAAATTTCCATTCTTCCACCTACCTATTTTACTCTCTGTATCCACACGGTTCAGATCTGTTTGTCCACCTTTTAGCTGTTTTCAGCTCCTGTCATGAGTAAGCAGGGGGGCAGGTCAACATAGGGCAGCAAAGACTGCTGCTCAGGATACTGTTAAATAACAAAAAAATGGCTCTCTCCTGATAGGAAGCACAACAAAAAAGCAAAGAATTACATGATTAGGAAACAAGGTGAGCCAGCTAATCTCTCATCCCAGTGAGACAGAAAAGACTGAAAAGCCTGCCTGGGTCTGCAGGGGATCTGCAGTCCCCAGGAGTTATGGAAATTGTGCCAAAACCTGCCAAAATGTGCCTGGGGCAGGACAGCATCGTGTACCTTTTGGATTCCTCTCAAATTTGAAATGAAGCTCAGGATAACCAAAACTAAGAAAAACTGGAGGGTTTAGGCATCTGAACTCACAGGGTATAACCTGTGAAAGGAAACTAAGAAACTGAATAAAAATACCAACACAGGTAGGGACTGTGTTTAAACACCATCCATAGCTGAAATTTATGAATCTAGGTGTGTTACTGTCCTGATTTGGGTTAAACAAGATCNGGGTTGGGTTCCATACTGGTTTTGTACATATTTGTGTATATTTACTTTCTCATTATTATTGTTATTATTATTTTCATTTTCCTTTCTAAAGCTGTTCTAGTTTCCTTTCCTAATTGATAAGTCTCTCTCCTTTATTTCCTTTCTTCCCTTTTTGGGTGGGGAGGGGGAGGGAGCATTCTGTTGCAGATTTGGGGGTGCCCTGACCCCAAACCATGACAGTTACAAACAAATGATGCAGCAAGCGACATTAGAAGGAACGCTTTCAGTACAATCAAAGGTAATCTGGTACAGAATTACCTACAAAATTCAATGCGGCAGTGGCAGCAACTATTTTACCTATTCCAAGCTTATTTTACTCTTTCACACATGACTGGTTGGGAGAGACATTTTACTAACACCTCATGATCCAGACATTCTGGAAACACCAGCATGCCTACAAGCAAGAGTTTTCCCTTTTGCTGCTGTTTATTTTCACTTTGTGCTGGGGGAATGCAACGTGCTTTTCTGTCAAGTCATATGGTAGTAAGTATGCTCAAATGAATGCTCATCCTAACAATAATGTCAGAAATAACTCATTTTTCCAAATGGCAAGTTTTAATTGCCGGCTTAATCTAGTGTAATAACAATATGGAGGCTTTAGGCCTCAGTTCAGCAAAGCATTTAAACATATGCTTAAGTATTCATTGCACTTAATGAGACTTAAGTCTGTGCGTAAGTGTTTAGCTAGTTCAGTGACCTGACACAGGAACTGAGGAGTGAATGTTCACTGATTAAGTCAGACCAAGGATAATATGATTTCAGAAAATAGTGTCTGAGTAAAAACTTCTGAGTGTAAAGTTTAAGAGTGCAAGGGAATTAGCAGGCTGAAGGGCAAAATAGAACTCTTAAAAACAGTGAATGAACTTGCTGCTATTATGAGCAGTCTCTCAAAGAAAGAACTGATTGGCATATTCCCGTACAGAACAGAAACAGTAAAGAGTAATCAAATACCATTACGCAGCAGAATCCAGCAAGTCAAATTAAGAAAACACCCTTTGAGATGATGAGATCATCTCCAAATGGTAGCTAGGAAACAAGTCACCTCCCAGCACTGGAGATCCCATTGCGTACAGGAATGGCAGCTGTCTGCAGTCACCCAGAAACACCCAATTGCTGAGCAGGGGCACAGTACCTAAAACTTGAGATAGCCTTCAGGCAGCCTGTGATCCAACCCAGCCACTTCAGAGTATGGAATTTACATATCTTCCTTCAATTGTCTCCACAAACTACCCCAGCAGTCTTTCCAATTTTCCCATTTTTCTCTAAAAAAGGAATTATTTTGCAAAACTCGGTAGTAGAATGCCATTCTGAATAGAGCACTGATTGTATAGCTCATCATTTGAAAATCGGGAAATGTAGAAGTAAGAGATTTGTGCATAGCTTTGACTCTCTGTTGCTTACAGAAAGACAGAGATATCTATGTGTATATATACACCTAGAGATATATGCAGAAGAGTATGCAGTACTGCTACTCCTGTAAAGGAGTTGACATAAAGCTAAGTAATGTTTAAAAGGTGAAAAAAAAGTAACACAATATATTTGATACCAGTATAAAAAGTAATATGAAATTGCAGCACATTTGTCTGCACAAGCTTGCGCTTTGGATCCGTGATATAATCCCCACAGCAAAATGAATTGTGAGATCAAAATAGAAATGAGAAGCACAAACCTGGTGTATTTAAGTCTATCGGAACTTTGCTGTTGACTTCTGTCTGACAATGAGTACAGCTGGCACGAAAACTATATTTTCTTGGGATGTGCAAACCACTGAAGTGCACCAAGCAATTCTCTGAAAAATCCAGAAGGGTGGTATGTGGTGCACATCTAGTTGCAAGTTCCACATTCCCTGAAGTGCTATGGTTTAAAAAGCCAAGCATTTGTTACAAGGAAGTTTGCAACTTTCATCTTCTAGTTAGTAAAGCTTTGGAACCAAATTAGTTAAGAACAGAAGATTTAAAACTCACATGTAGAAAAAAATCCTGCAGCTGTGTAACTAAGGCCATAGAAAGAAATCGCTATATCAACTTTACTTGAGAAAGAGATCGTGCCTTTGTGGTCTTACATCATTCCTCACTGAAAGCTGGCAAGCGTGCAAGTTTCTTTCACAAACATAAGTCATCTACACCAATACAGGATAGTAAAGATTATTGATTTGGATTTCCTTCAAGCTTTTGACAAGATCCTGTACTGAAAAAAAAAAAAAAAATAAAAAATCCTGTAAAAGCTGTACAGTAGAAAAGTAGCATTGTTCTCTGTCATAGAAAGCGGGCTGGGAGACAGGAACTCCGGAGTTCTCATTGTATTTCCTTTCATCTGTATGCCCTGTTCGTAATAAGCCTGACACTTATTCCTTCTGTGGCTTTGGGCAAGTCATATAATCTCTCTGCCTCAATTTCCTATCTTGGGGGGTATTGCATGGATTAGTTAGTCAATGTTTGCAAAGCAGCTGAAAGAGTATTGACCCGATTCTCCCAGGGAAGCAGGGACACTCGGTTTCTGGGGAAGTCGTGACCAATAAATTCTAAGGCGTGCTACAGAAAATAAATAGCAGAAGAAAAATGAACACAGCCTTGACACAAACTACACCTGGGTTAGTTCAGCTTGTTCCTGGAAAAAGGCTGCACACACTAACTCTGCTCCCACAGCTGTCAAAGGAGCCCAGGACCTCCTCAGAGGTGTTTGGCACCCTTTAGGTTTTGGGCTGTAGCTGCTGGTGAGAAAGGGGGTGACAATGGAGCACTCACAAAGGGAACACGAAAACCTCTCTCTCAACAAGTCTTTGCACTGATGAGCTGGCAAAGGAAAATAAACAGTAAGTGAGTGACACTTGCTAATGGTACTCATTGTCCCCTGCAGTTGAAGAGGATTGTGAGAAGTCTAAGATGAATTACAGGACATGGGTGTATCCTGAATTTGGGGATCAAATGAAATTTATCTTGGATTAGTGTAAGGTAATAAATACTGTCAAGGTTTTCTCTGTGACATCACTGATTTTACTCTGTTTGGCTTGAATTTACTGTGCAGTCACAACCAGTATGTTTCCATGTCATTCTGAAACAGAGAAATAACTGAGAGGGTGGCTCCTGTGTCAGGCATCAGTGTGAGTGGTTCAGCTGACCATTTTGTTAAAAAGGCAAATTAAGAACATCATTCTTTAAAACTAAGGGAGAAATCAAGAGAGATAATACCATGGCCAAGTGGCATTGAAAAGTGGCAGCAAATCCCCAGGCAAAGATGAGGAACGTTTTCTCTGTATTTATGACCTTCTTGATCATTTTGGAAACCACTTTTCTCTGTTGACTCATGTCAGGAGAGCAAAGGTGGCTGCTGCATTAGCAAAGCTCTGTGTTTTCTGCTGGGGAAGAAAAGTGCAGGACACAAAGAGGTAAGTCAGTTTTGCCAATGTGAGTGTATCCACAGTAGTCATTTTTCACTTTGGAGTAGCTATTTGTGAGCACAGGTGATGTACTCGCAGAGAGAGGGGGGAAGACAGTCGATTGCCTTTACACAGAGCCCTGTTCCTTTCTTTGCACCAGCAGCTATGCCAGCTACATCAAACCATTGACTGTCTGCCAGCACTGTTTGCTATTCTGCCAAATAAGTGTTCCTAGCATAGACATGGCCTTGGCAGCAGTGCCCCCTTTCCGATACGTACTGGTGAGGCACCTCTTCCATGCCATCTTCTTTGAACAGACTTTGGACTTCTATATGATGATCATCATGTCCTTTCTTTCCTAAGGATCCCCTTTACCAGGTGCACTCCATGGTTCGGTTGCCAACTAGAAGACTGAAGACTTGAAACACAACAGAACCCAAAGCAGGCTAGCAGGAGGATGGCTGACAAGGTAGGACATCTCTCAACATCTGTCTTGTGTCTGGATGGGATGGAGAAAGGTTGCCTGGAGGTATATATGGGAGTATTGCCTTTGCATGATCTAGCACAGCAATTTTCAGTGACTGTGGCATGAGAGGGAGAGTTTTGCTGGATGGGGTTTTTTTCCTGGCAGACATTTCAGCCTCTGCCTTAGGAAATGGCTGTGTCTATTCTCACAGGTAGTCAACAAAAATCCTCTTTAAACTTGTAGGTCTCTTCGTGAACCCCTAGCAGCTGTGACAGGACCAGTAGGGCATGGATTAAAATATCAGTGAGCTTCTAGCAAGCCCCTATTTTTGACCAGGAAATGAACAAATAACAATTGTGATGAGGCTACATGGTTCCTATCCCTGACTGCTGTCACTATCCAAAATCATACTCTTGCCTATCACTGCTCAATGTCTACAAGTTCCTGTGTGAAACAAGGTACTGGGACGTTGCTAAAACATGGAAATTACCCTTATAACTTCAGCTGTGATATATATACTACATATGGAACTAAGAACAAAGCACATACTAGCTTAGCATTTATGCACCTTTCTTCCTTTGCATAAACTCATCCATCAAGCATGGCCAGAGTAGCCCAGCTCCTATAACTCCTTGTAAACTTGGGAAATGACAGTGATGTAAAATCGGTATGAGGTGAAAAACTGCTGCTTTTCAGGAAGTAGCTGGGAGAAAAACATTGATTTAATAGTGGATTTCTCCAAATTATTCCAAACAGAAAAGTACAGCTGCTTTCCATGGATTCCTGTTCCTACAGAGAGCAAGGAGGTGCTAGCATCAGTTGTTCAATTATATATAACATGAGCTATAATACACTTTTGTCCCTGAAAGGGAGCGTTCCAAACAGTTGCTCCTGTTTAGCAAAAGGATGTGTATCTCTTTCAAATATTTTTTTTAAAAGATACACTTGCTTTACAATGAGTCTGGAAAATTAGTCTGGTTTCAAAATCTGTGGATCATTCATTACGATCAGTATTTGAAGGTCGGAAACTTTGGAATGGATTGTTTCTGAAGGGTGGATATAGGAACAGCCCTGCTCAAATTCTACAACCGAACCCTTTCTTTATCCAGACCAGCTGCTTGACAGTGCCAGACCAATGTACACACTCCCAGACTTTGGGTTATTCAATGCACAAACACAAATCCAGATTTCACAGTCTGAGTTTCTCTTGTAGCTGTTGTATATTCCTCTGAAATATTTCCTCAGTTGAAATAGGATGGTTTATCAGGTAGACATTCATACTTCAAATAACTATCTTGGTGTATTACTATATTATGCTGGTCTCTCACACTTTCTAGAGGAGCGTGTTTAGAAATACAGCTGTATTGAAAGAGAGTGTTGTAACATCACTGTCGATTTACAGTAGTAGTGCATGTATTGAGGCTACTTTATCCTTAGTGTCTCTCTGAAAACTCATGGTCAGGTTGAGTAACACTTCTGAGAATGGTGCCTTTAACGTGAAAAATCTAGGAGGGAAGGTTATTGGTGTGTTTTGTTGTTTAACAATACCATATACCTCTGCTCATTGTCTGCGTGTATAAGTGTGCTCAGGGAATCATTTTTATAGGTAGGAGAGCAGAGAGCTTCTGACACGTAAAGGATGCGCAAAAAGATACACTAAGAAGTTTCTGTGGTGGCCTGAAGGTACTTCCATCACATTATAGGGCTTCTCATGAGCAGTTTTGGCTCAGACAGTAGGACCATGAAGTAAAACTGAGTGGTTCTGAACGAGATGAACTGAGAATGAAGCAGATTATACAACCTCAAGAAAACACACCTTTTGTTACAGGGTACTGAAATATAAAATGGCAAAAACAAGTTAATCAAATGTTCATTTTGCCCCTTACCTATTTCCTGTCTCCCCAACAAACACACACGCACACTTTACCCTCTTTTCCTAGGTGTAGTCTTTAATTAGAATGAGTTGAGCAGTTAAATTGGAATGATCTAGGAGCAATTTGTACAATCTCATGAGATACATTATCAGTTATGCCCTGAAATCTGCAGGATTTATCTGAACGGTTAGACCAACTGAAGTTTCTTCCTTGTTCAACCCTGCCGGTATTTCACATGATCCAGCCCAGAAAAGCTCACAGTGACCATAGTTCTTTTCCACAGCGTACTGATTAATCGGAATAACACATCTGGCTTGCAATGGGAGGAGAGCTTTCAAATCCACCTGGGGAAATCCAGTCAAAGACAGCAGGAGCAGAGGTGAACTCTGGTTTGCTCTTTCCCTCTGAGTTTGTACGGAATTGGTCCTCTCCGATCTATTTTGCAGAAAAGATAGACAGACTTTTCTGTGCAACAAATGTCTGAAGCCAGGAAACAAAGCCAGTGTGGTACTACCCCGCTGTGCCCCTCAGAAAGCCTCCGCGGTCACTGAGCAAGCCGAGGGCCACTTCTCTGGGGAAGGAATAACTGGAGTGGGAAGAGGGAATCAGAGAACATCAGAGAAATGCAGAGAATTTCCCAAAGCTGATTATAAATGCATATACACATAGGAGCTGATGACACCAGGGTTCACATTATCAATCCTGCAGGCTCAAAGGGAATCTTCTAAGCCCTTCTTTTTTCACCTACCCACAAGTGTTATGGTTCGCTGGTGGTCTTAGCATCTCCAGTTCCCATTGCTGGTAAAGGGATTTAGGGGCACTGAAGCTTTCTGAAAGACTTCCAAGGAAAAGTCCCCAAAAACTTGGAAAGAGGTTTTCTGTGAAACTACTCTGTACTGTCTTGATCACCCACACAGTCTATAAGCTTATCCATATCTTCTAAGGAACCCAGAAACTCCCAGAAGATTTTGGAACAGTAGAAGTTGATGTTTTTGGAGAAGAATCTTGTTCAATCTGGGAGTTCTCAACTCAGTGATAAAATTACATAAACAGACTTTATGTCCCACTCCAGTGATGCTGTTTCTCCTTAGAACAGCTACGCACAGACTCAGGTCTTATTCTCTGAAACAGACAACTGAGTGAGCTTGGAGTTCTAGATATTTTGGTGCTATGATGCAGAGAGAGACATCATCTCCTCTTAGAATGTCTGGCAGGCAGCACTGCCATATCTGGGCAGCTGAAGGCAGAGGTAAGGGATCCTCGTAGAAACCCATCACTATTGTTTGTGTGTGCATTTGCATTGCCTAACACAAAGACAACCTCATAACCAGGAATTGTAGTGGAATATGGAAATACTTTATTCAGCTTGTGTTTTTTAATTAAGAGCAAAAGGGCGTAAGTGGCATAAGTGCAGAAAGCCTAAGCGGTACAGAAAGACTACATAGAAACAGGGGAGAAGTACTTGTTGCTGCATTAGTTCAGCCGCTTTCCTGTAGTAGACCTGTGGCTTGATTCCCTGCTATTGTCACAAATGCAGAAGGGATGCTATTGCTTAGGCTACTTCGCTGTTTGGTACGGTTCGCGCTGCTCAATATCCAGTTAAATAACAATCTATTTCTTCAAAATGTTGCTGGTAATAAAGAAAAAAACCCATACTTTTTAACACTCCTTGGGGAAAATGAATCTGGAGAAGCAGTGTTCATAAATGTCCTCCTTCAAACACAACATGAAAACTTTTTTTAGTTTTCTAAAGAGAAAAAAGAGCCACGTACAAAATATCTAACGCAGGCAACTGTTGCTGCAGCTTTTCTTTCCACCCTTAGTTGCTCTTCTCAGTATTTTTGAAACAAGATTGCAGCACACAAGGAGCTGATGAAACTGCAGGAGGGAACTTTGGAAAGCCAGTCAGGCTGACATGAGAGCCTTCCTGAGAAGAGCCCCTGTGCTTGTTTCCAGACAGGATTACAGCTAAATCAGAAATAATGCCCTTTAGCCAGTGGACACATATGATCTGCAGCCGTTGGAAAACCTGAGTCTTCAAAAGCTGCAATTTTCCAAACTGTTAACATTGACAATGATACAGCAAAACTACTGTAGCTTTCCAGAGGCTAATTAAGAACAGGTGATGATTTGAGGAAAAATTCAGAAATCAAATATTGAGCTCAGTTTGAGCTCATTAAGGCTGCTATTCAGCACCAGTGAAATATTCATAATGCACAAACACAATGTAGTTTTATGTAAACCTGTTTAAAAAAGGCGACTCCAAGTAAAGCAGAACAAAATTTGGCTTAACGTGTTCCCCTTTGTATGCAAATTACCTTCCAGCAGTTGATAAAGGTACACCTTGCTAACTTACTTAGATATACATAAGGGCCCTTTGGGGTTGTATTGATTTCATGTGAACTCTCCCGGTGACAAAAATCCACCCCTAGACCAGAGCCGGGCCACACCACTAGTAAACTCAGTCCTGTGTTATGGTAAGGAGGCTTCCGATACTGCAAGCTGTGAGAAGGGAGAATGAGCAAAGCCAGGGTCTTTCCTCTCCTGAGAAAGTGCTATGCAAGTGTTTCCTTTGCATGTGAAAAGAGCTGCAGTTAGTACTTCAGAGCGGCAGTTAACGGCGACTTCTTTGGGTTTACCTGCACGCTATTCACATTTTTGATCACTGTGCAGAGGGAAGGACCAGGCGGCAGTTCCATCGTGATATGACAGTGGGAAAAATGGAGGCAAGAGTATCTACCCAAATGGTTTGCAGCTACCCTGGTGGGCACCTGTGCTATCCCACGAATGTGGTGTGAGACATAAGCCCATGATTTCCTGTCTCAGAGACGAAAGTTGTACCAAATGAGCCTTCTTGAGGTAATAGAGACATTTCCTTGCTTCTTAAGAAAATTCACCTTTCTCATCAAGTGCTGACATCACTTAATAAACTCTTCGCTGCAGGTAAAATAACAGCACAAGGATATTTGTCACATTTTTAAGGGATGGTACCTTGTTATTTTTCTTCACCTTTCTCTATAATAGCCACTTGCAAGCTTGAAATTAAAATTTGTTCCTTTCCTGTTGTTTTTTTTTTCTCTCTCTCTATTACGCAGGTCGCTAATGAGTGCCAGGCTGCTGGCATTGCTTTATTTATTTATTAGAAAGAGAAGAGCAGTGAAGCATTTAAAATAGTCACATACAAAGAGCCATAAAATTTATTTTGCGGTGACACACTGTAAGACAGAAATAAAGTTAGGTCATCACATGGGTCTCCTGAACTTGTAATTGTTCATTTCATCTAGGCAGAAAGCTGAAAATCTTCTTTGCTGTGTTTTCATTCACAAACTATGAGAATATTTAAGCTATTAAACAAGATTCGAGTGCTTAAAAATGACTCAGCAGGAGTTGCAATGACCCTGTTCCACGTAAGCCCAGTTGGAGAAGGTATAAGTGGTTGAGGGGAGTTTTTCTTCTTGTGTGCTACTAGTTTTTGGAAGAATATTGAAAATAAAATCGGAAGATGAAGCCATGTTGAGTTTTTCTTGGGGCACAGAAGTATGTGGTTACTTAAAGTTTTTCCTTTTAATCTCTGTCAGCCATTTCTGGTTAATTAATCTAACATAGTTGTGCTCATTAATATCACTACGAGAAAGCATTTGCCAATGGTGTGATTCCTACGTGAGAAGTCCTGTCACGTTATTATGCTTATCATTGCCAGAGAAGAGGAAAGACAGGAAGAATGTATTGGGTTGGATGTATTTTTAAGCAAGAGAATTAGTCATTCCTTAGACTGCAGTAACTGCCTTAGGAGAAAAATGTGATTGTTGTATTTTGCACTCCTTCCTTCAAAATACTAAAAACTCCTAATAAAAAGCTAATTGTCGCTATTCACTGGACACGTCTGGTTCTATTCAGGGGCTTTATTGGGCAGCTTTGGCCTCACAGCCTGGTCTTTTTCATAAAACAAAAAATGGCAGCAAAGTCTCTGAATTAATGGACTGTGAAGTGCTTAGAAACATACCGTTTCACAAAAATATACAGCAAGGATGTGACACTAATGGGAGGCGACCCATGGGTTTATGACAAAATAGTCCACTCTAACAACAATAACAAATTAAGGCACCTTCTATACACAGTAGCTTTGAACAAAGCAAAATATAGCGGAGTGGAAGGTGAAGAATGGTAGAATAAGGGAAAATTGATGAAGAATGAGGTGTGTAAATATTTGGTTATCCTCGGGTTTGTTTTCTTCAGGAGAAGGGAGCCGCAAACTCCCGGCTGAAGAAAAGGGGGGGGAGAAAAAAAGCAGGGCTCCGTTGCAATTGGATAACTGGAAGAGGAAAGTTAGCAACGTTTGTGAACGCTGTCAGATGAATCTAAGTGGTAAATCTCTGAATTTGCTTACATGGATTTGTTTTATTTTAATTTTGCTGCTTTAAAATAAAAACAAACCAAAAATTTTTTATTTTTTTTTTTAAAGCGGTGCAACTCCTTCAATCTTTTTGCAATTCTGCATGGTTGAACATTCGAAATGAGTTTGTGTATCACCCCCAGGCATTGATTCAGACTTGATTGGGGCAAAGCAGACTCCATGTGCTTATTTTTATACACGTCATTTGGGAAGTTATATAGCCAAGGGAACAGAAAATGTGTTGCTCCGCTGCCAAATTATCACATATCCCTCGATCAAAACGGGAGGTGATCCTAATCAACAAGTTGTGCGACCTTAGTGCTATGGCAATGTCAGGTCAGCTCGGGAAAGTGAGGAGACAGATCTAAATACAAATAAAAAGAAAGAGAGAGACAGAAAGAAAGCAAGAAACAACCAACAATCCTTATAATTATCATCATCTGCTGCTTTTCCCTCTTCTGGCAAAGAAACACTCCATCCATTTGCAGAAATCGCCCGCGGAAACGTTACATCAAAACTAATCACAACGATTAAAATCAGCTTTTCTGTGCAAGAGGAGAGTAAAAAGCAAGTTGGAGGCTGGAATGAGACTGTTTTTTCCACCAAAAAAAATCCGGAAAAAAAAAGAAAAAAATCCACGCGATATATATATATCTATCTATATGCACGTTTCGAAGGAGATCAATTTTATGCCCGTGTGATCAGTTAATTTAATTTAACTTTTATTTCGGAGATTGATTCAGGCTGGAGGTAGAGAGACATGAGCTAATTGTATCCTGATCCTTGCCTTGAGGGGTTTCAAAGCCCTGGAGCAACTATTCTCTGTATTTTGCTCTGTCTACCTTAGCCAAGCTATTGCATTTCTCTCTGGTGTAGCGAGGAGAGCAGACCGCTGCCGGGAGAGAGAAATATCGGCACTGGGAGGCTGGGGGGGGGGGAAGGGGAAAAAAAAAAAAAAGGAAGGGAAAAAAGGA